>OMKY01113964.1:1613-22057 GCA_900302395.1 Bregmaceros cantori | reverse complement strand
GGGTCGACAAGAAACCACCGCATGTGATGACATTGCTCGGAGCCGTAAATTCACACGTGCTGCACGCAAGTCTGAAGTGTGATTTGCTTCCAGTACGGTGCTGCTGTGTGCAGTAGGGCTAGATTAAACTATAATATCAATATATAATATCTCCAGACTTCTGTCTTTTTATACATGCAATTTTAACACCAAGCGAGCAACTAATATATGTATTTTAAATATTCCTTTTATGCGGTATGCATTTTGTTACTGTTTGTTACTGTTACTGATTTTTAATCTGGAGGTACTCCCTGCTTCACAAAGTGCAAAAAAATCAAACCTGTAACTCCTCTGGCTAACCCTGCTGCTAAAAAACTCCCTCCTCTGCCACTGCACCGAATTACCTCTCAAAAATCTGTTTTTATACCTTATCTTTTATTTTTTTGTATGATGCGTCAGGACTTCCTGGTGGAAGATATCTTGCATCTCAATGGGACAACTACTGAATAAATAAAGGATGAATTAATGAATAATTTGGTAGTCAGATATTCACCAATTATATTTCCTGTGTTGATTTGATTAAAAAATGTGTATTTTTCCCCTTTAAAGTAGTTAATTATCCCTAAAATATAGGAAAAGTGGGAAAAAAAGAACAGCACAACAGCACAGACGAAGGAACTGGTGGGCAAGGGTGGATTGGCCGTTTGGATGTTCTGGATTTCTCGTAGGCTGCCCACCTTAAATATCATATGAACGGCCATCAGTTTGTGACCAGCCAATGAGAACGTTTTCCAAATCCACAAGCTAATCCTGGGACCGGGGCTTTAGCCAATCAGAGGCACCTGTCGAAGCTCTATGGCTAATCAGAGATCAGACAGAACATTGCCGAGGCCTTCCGATCCGACCAGCCAAGCGGTGAAACAGAGCATTTTCGTTCATTTCTTCAAGACTTTCTTCTTTCACTAGGTAAATATACCAGAAAACTATAAATTGTACCTACAATAACTATTACTAATTACAGCATTTCTGGGTCTTTCTTGGATCGATTTCCGATTAACACGACCTGGTAAATGGTAATTTACCACTTACCAGCATCTCATTGTCCAACATCCGAACAAGTTACTACTACCACCAGAAAGTCAATTTAGTCAAAGCGAAGTTGTGAAAACTCTGTTACCAGATGATGAAAATTGGCTAGCTTGCAACAGAGGATGAAAATTGGTGAGCAGATGACGGCAAGTTTTCACGCAGGCTACTGTACCTGTAAAACAAAATGCATTTTAATATTGAGTGTGGTCACTTCACGGTGGTTGCAGGAATTTTTAACACAAAGTAAATTAACTGTTCATTATCTTTTTGTTACAACACACACAGCACATGCATTTACATTCACATTGCCATCTAGTGGTCAGATTTCATAACTACGGCCACTGGATGTTGGTGTATGGTTATGTCACATATTTACTTTTTATTTTGTTATGGGGCCAGTAGGGGCAAAATTGTCCCTGTAGAATCTGCCAATCCGCCCCTGGGCAAGGTTCTGTAGTAGGGGTTATTAATAATTTTAAACCTTTCACGGCCCAAAGTAGCTCACAGACCCCTTTCCAATTGCTCAGTATCTAGGTTATATTAGATTCAAGCCTATTTTTCATAGATGTAATACAATGGTGACAAGGTAGATACATTTAGAATACTGGGCAATATCTATTGGTACCAGTTAACAATGATTTCAGTGCAAATTCCTACTCATTGCCCCCAAGTGGTAAAAGGCTGAATCTTGGTAAATGCATCTCCCTGGGTACTGTTGCAGGACATGACCTGAAAGCCTTCCCGGGGAAGGAGTTGAGGGGGCGTGCTAATCAGAGGCTGGCTCCTCTCAACGCGAAGGAGCAGCGGCTCTACTCCAAGCCCCTCAAGGATAACTGAGGTTCTCTCACCATATCTCTTAGGGAGAGAGAGAGAGAGCCCAGCCATTTTGGCCATTTGCACCCACATTGTCATTCTTTCCAAAGATAATTGCACCACTACCAATAAGTAATTGTTAATCTAAAAATCCATGCTTGTAAGCACATGTACCTACTTTTTAGATAGCTTCATAATCAGAACCAAAGACTGCGGGAGACAACGGAATGCCTTTCCTTTCTGGCATGCATTAGAGTACATTTGCATTGTATATTACAGTGACGAGCGTCCATTGAGGAGGCTAAAGTGTGGAGCATCATCTTCATCATGGTTATGGTCGACACCTGGCTGGGGTTCTGGTGGTTAGAACCACCGGGGGCCGATTAAACACACGGTGCTGCTTGGATTTATGTTGATGCTGATAGAGCACATCCAGTATTGGGCTGCTTGATTTAAAACGGCGTAGAGTGGAAATCACACCCGCATGTAAACCTGTGTGTATGTGTGGGCATTAATGTACTGTGTCTGAAATGGCGCACTTGTGAAAGATAGTGCCCTATATTTGAGTGCACTGACTTTTTAGTGGACTCTGTCAAAGTTTAGTACTGTCTCACATCGAACACCTCAATCTTGCACTTACCAGAAATGACGCTCTGGCGCTTCAGCACATTGCGCTACCAACTCTGCATGGTGCCAGTGAACGGACTACAAACAGCCTACAATATGGCAACGGATATGTGTGCTCATCCGCGATGTCAAGGTTATTCCTTTTTTTTTTTCTATTCTTCAGAGAATCAATCTAATTTAGATATTTCAGAGAGACAAATCAGGAATTTATTTTTTAAATCAAAAGCATGCACTTCTTAACTTCCTCTTCCATTTTCCTTTTTCATGGGGGCAGCATCTAGAACAGAGAAGTCGCCTGAGCACCCAGAGGCGTTCCAAGGACGCCAAGACGCATAGATGATCTACGGTGTCATTTCAGCAGGACTTGCTTTGAATGCTTCCCTAGAGAGGCATCGAGTGGGGCATCCTTATCAGATGTCCAAGCCGCCTTAACCTCCTCTCAACATGAAACTATACTCAACTTAGAGCCCCTGGCAATCACCCTGTGTAGGAAAGTCATTTCAGCTGCTTCTACGGTACCGTGATCTCATTCTTTCTGTCAATATCCTAAGCTCATGACCATAGGAGATCGATCAACTCAAGTACTGTACTTAAGTAAAATGTTCAAGTAACTGTACTTTTAGAAGTACTTTCTTCTGCGATTACTTTTTACTTGTAGTGAGTACATTTTTAACAAAAATATCTGTACTTCTACTCCTTACTTTTACCAAAACAGGCTCGTTACTTTTTTTTTTTGCATTGACGGCGTAGGATAACGTCTATAATATTAGCCAGTAGAGTACCCAGTACAGTCCCAGTTAATAAGTGGATTTCATTTAGTCCCGAGATATAAGATACATTAGTCTAGGTTGTTAGTCATTCATTCAAACAATAATATTGACAAAGTAACATTGAAAAAATACTTTTTGAGTACATTTCTGAGCCTGTACTTTTTACTTTACTTGAGTAGCTATTTGGATCAATACTTTGTAGTCTTACTCGAGTTGTTTTTTTACAAATGTATTTTACTCTTACTCAAGTAAGAAATCCCAGTACTTTTGCCATCTCTGCTTCTACGGTACCGTGATCTCATTCTTTCTGTCAATATCCTAAGCTCATGACCATAGGAGATCGGTCAATTGGTAACTTTGCCAAAATTACTGCAGATGCCGCACCAATCCACCAGTCAACTTCCAACTTTATCCTTCTCTCACAAGTTGTGAATAAGGTACTTGAAGTCCGCCACTTGGGGCAGGACTTCTTCCCTGACTCAGGCAGGGTACTCAATCCTCTTCTGGTTGAGAACCTTGGCCTCGTCATTCCAGCTGTGATCTGATCTGATCCAATGAGAGCTGCATGAGATTGGAAGGGTGAAGCCAACAACATGAGGACATCATCATCTGCAAAAAGAAGCAACATAACATTGGGGTCACCAAACCTCAACGCCTCAACAACTTGGCTAAATCTAGAAATTCTCTTCAGAAAAGTTATAAACAGGATCGGTAACAAAGGAAGAAGTTGAGCCCAACTTTCACTTGAAATGAGTCTGACTTACTTTGGGCAATGCGCATACAGCTTTGACACTGGTCATACAAAGAAACGATAGCTTGAATCAGGTAATTCGAAATCCCCTATTCCCGGCGTACTCCTACAAGACTGTCCAAGGGACCTGGTGAAATACACGGTGGAATCTCCAAAACTGCAAAACACATATCTTCTCTAGCCGCACAACCCCTCTAGAACGCTCCGGTCAGTTGACTGCCTGCTCTTGGAGGTGCCCAGGACCAGGCTGAAAACCAGGGGGGACTGAGCCTTTGCTGTGGCTGGCCCTAAACTGTGGCACTCCCTCCCCCTGTGTGTCTGCCCAGTTGCTAGACCATTTTAAATCTATGCTGAAGACTCATTTGTTTTCACTTGCATTTTATTAGTGTCTTATATGTTTTCTGCTAATGTGCTTTAATGCTATTTTTTTAATAATTGTATTATTATTTTTTTAATATGATCACTATTTTTCTGTATTCTTGTAATCGGCACTTTGGCACTGTGAAGCACTTTGGTGGGGGCTCAGCTTCCTAAAAATCAGTGCTATATAAATAAAAATTGATTGATTGATTGTCATAGACAGGATGGGCAAACTCCCACGCACTCTCAAAGATCCTGTGTAAAGTGGATCCACAGCTCCCAACCTGTACTAAAACCAGCTTGTTCCTCTTGACTCCAAGATTCAATGATCCGACAGACTTGACGCTTCTCCAGAACCTCTGAATTTTAGAATCTTAGTGACATCTTTCGGACTTGTTACTTATATAATTGAATGGGGCGACAGGAGATATGGTGCCGTGTTCATCCCAGTGACTCAACAGTGACACCTAAAGACTGAGCCCATAATACAAGCTGATTTTGACTATTTACATATATACTCATTGATAGAAGTAGTGACAGTGGTAGGAAGGGAAAGTGAGCGAGAGTAAAAGTGACCGGAGGTGAAGTACTAGAGAGAGACTAAGGGAAAGGAGTGATACAGAGTCTTCCAGTGTGCTGTTGACGTTGAAGGCCGGGGGTGTGTTTCATCCCCCTACGAGGGGGTCCAGATTTATGGAGGTGAAACTGGACGCTGTGGCCCAGCGGGTCGCTCTCAGCACACATCCCTGCCGTGTCCCCACGAGACCTCCACTTAGCTGCCCTCAACACTCACAACATCACAACCAGTGGAAGTCTACTCTCACTTTCCCCATTTGTGGTCCCAAATCTTTCCGTTCAGTTTATTCCCTGTGTTTCATCTTTCTTTGGGAAGATGATTGTTTCATCTTTCTTTGGGAAGATGATGTTAGATGAGGCCTTTGGACATACATACATATAAGGAAATAATCTGTTAATTCGTAATAATCTAAATACAAAATATTTTCTTACATTTTTTTTAATTTCATTTGACCTGCAGTTTAGCCGTGATCAGGCTATTGCAAAATCCATTAGTACGTAGGCTGCATTTATTTTTGTAAGGATTCCCCACATCTGCATCTCTTGCATGACGAGGACTCAACAAGTCCTAAGGGGCCTAAGGGTTAAATAGAAAATACATACTTTTCTAATGTTCATATTGTATACCAAATGATATATTACAACCTTTTCCTCATTTAAACATGTAGGGTTTAAATGCCAACAGGACGCCAACTCATGAAGACGACTGCGGAACTAGCCATTGAAACTGTCGAGGTATTTTAAAGACCTTAAACCTGTCATTTAAAAATAATGTATGATTTGAATCTTCTTTTGATTTATTTGCATCTTTCCTCATGGCTTACCCAATATTATTGACAACAATAAATAACAGCCAAATCCAAAGAATGCAAAAACTCTGTCAGTTCCAAACAATTTAACAAAGAAAAGTGTGCACCAAATATTCTCCACAAATGATATCTAAATAAAACAGCGTATAATGTGAATAAGGGGATCTCTACTCTGTAAGAATTTTGTAAGCGCCATTTTCCCATTTTATTGAGGGTTAGTGCGAAAGTGGGATGAGAGAGACCGGGCAAAGACCTTGCAGAAATGTCGGCAAGGGGAGGAGAATTCGACGCCGCTTGTACCTGTAAATTAAGCCAACTCTACATGGGCTGGATGCAGGTGTCTTACCGAATGCGCCACAGAACCAACTCTGTAGGAACAGATTGCTGTGTAAACACCATAACCGAATAAGAGTGTGCGTGTGTGTGTGTGTGTGTGTGAGTGCACATGCCCGTAATGCTATATGCATACGTTCTGCTGTGCATGTGTGTTTGTGTGTGTTCATGCGTGTGGATTATGAACGGGTGTGTTACATTTAGTATGTGTTACATTAGTATATAGGTTAACGGCTCTCTCACCATCCCACAGCAGGTCAGGAGATCTCTACTTTCTTGTCCCCTTTGTCTGCCATCCTCAACCTACGGACACACAATCTGTGCAAGCGCATCCGGTGCATTCCGTGTGTGCTGTGTCAGGCTGAACCCGCGCTATTTCGACATACAAGAAGCCCTTCCTTCTGTTGTCTGACTTGTCTGTGCTATAGATGAGCCTAATTAGCCAGTAAAAAGCAAAAGTTCCACGCCCCTAACGGTGAGGAAGATGCAAATTGAGAGAACATACCAAAAGTGGGAATGTGTGTTCTGGATCTAACTGTCCCACATAAGGAAGTTCCAAAAAAATGGCCTACATTAGGTCAATCCACCCTACATTTTAATGAATTAGTAATAATATTCACAAATCTCAAAGGCAGTAAAAATGTTTATGCTTCTTCTTCTCTGTGTTTTAAGAGATGTGTTTTAAGTTGAGTAAAGGTAGGGTGGATAGTCCTTATGTGGGCCACTGCCTATTTTGGGACACCTAAGCTCCAGTGGCTCTGGCTGAATATCCAATGAGTGTCAGTGAAACTGTGGTAAAAGCAAACTATGGAAATGTGTCTAACATTAAGTTCAACTGTTAAACACTACATTTCAGTGTTCCAGATTAGGCAGCTGACTGTCCCACATTAGGAAGCTGTAAAAAATGGCCCACATTAGTGCAATCCACCCTACTCCAAAAGTCCCCATAAAAACTGTTACACAGTAGATGGAGCGCACTATAGCCCATCTCTGCAGGGATGTAGGCATGCGATAAAAAAGCGCTACTACTACAGTAGTATCCACTTCCGAGGTCGGCTGACCCACGGTGGCTTGAATTACAGCTCGCCCCCCACATCTGGCGCTGCGGGCGGAATAAACCACGCGGTGGAAACAACCTTTCAGAAGTCCCTCAGACCTTTCAGACCGCCGCCCCGGCGTCCACGGCCTCTGCTACGCTGCCCTTGTTCAGACCCCGGGAGGCTGCAGAGCATCCTTCCTCCATCCATCAACCACCGCCCGCTTCCTACCACCGTAGCAACCCCCACTACCACTCCCTGCGGAGCGGCGCTGGGTAGCGCTATATTTTGAAGTGATGATGGAACGTTTATGCCCGACATGTCCGTGTGCATAGGTGCGCTTTATGTTGTCAACGTTCCCTCAAAATCAGATTTCTAATGTTTATAGATTAATAATACAGTTATAAATTAGACTAATCTGTTTAAGTTAAGTATTTTCTTTTTACTTAATAAGAGGTTATATCACAGGATGTTATACCTCTGTTCATGAATGCAGGCATATGCTTTGGGGTAAGTGAGGGCGAGTATGTGTGTTGATGTGCGTGTGTGTGAGAGGGCCACCGCTAACCAAAAATTCTGTTGCTACGCTAACAATGAAAGCTAACATACAAACCGGGTTGGAAAAGTTACTCTTTAAAAAGTCATCTCTCACAATTACTCATTACAATTTGTAATCAGTAACAAAAATAAAAGTAATAAAGGGATTACATTTACACCATTACTTGTAAATTAGTATTAAGCACAACCCGACAATTACTTGCAACATTTTTAATTTTGTTTTTGTGCAAATGGATTTCTGTGAATGTGTCACATGACAGTAGGTGTGGTCTCTTATGAATGGGATGCTGCATGCACATTTACAAGTTACGACAATGGCCTTGGGACGATCAAGAAAGCAGATCTAATTGCCTATATGTAACTGTAATCCTGATTACATATTTTAAAAAGTAATTGTAAGGGAGTTTGTAATACAGTTTCTATTTCTTGTAATTTGATCACCAGAGATAGCGAAAGTACCGGGATTTATTACTTGAGTAAGAGTGAAATACATTTGTAAAAAAACAACTCAAGTAAGACTACAAAGTACTGATTCAAATATATACTCAAGTAATGTAAAAAGTGCAGGCTGAGAAATGTACTCAAAAAGTATTTCTGGAAGTACAAAGTACAAAGTACAAAACCAATTTGCCTTAACACTTAATAGGCAATTTTTTTTTTGAGGGGCACACCTAGAGATGACAACTTATTAACTGCTACTGTACTCAGTGCATTACCGAGCACCGCCCCCTACTGACTCATTCATGCTATACGTGTAGTCCTACCATGTCGTTTCAGAAGTAAAAAAGTAACGAAAACTAAGGAGTAGAAGTACTGATATCTTGGTTAAAAATCTACTGAGTAGAAGTACAGTACTCAAGTATTTGTTCTTTGTTACTTGCCATCTCTGTTGATCACTATTATCCGATTACATGTAGCCCCTTACTACCCAACCCTGTGTGCAAATAGAAATTCAAACGAAAACATCAAACTATGACACACACATGGTTCATTTCCAGGTCATTCTGAAATGTGATGTTTCACTCTACACTTTTTGAGCCTGTGCTAAAAGGTCAGTTTAAATTAGGGCTTTGAACCAATACCTTTTTTCCCCATCCGTTTGTTCCGAAAATGAACAGAATTAAAGAGCTTCCGCTTATTAGTTCCACCAATAAATTGATGTTCCCGAACTGGTTAGAACAAAAAAAGATTGTTGGTAACACTTCATAATAACGGTCTGCTATTAATGATTAACTAACAGTTAGTTAACGTTAGTTAACGTTAGTTAACTGTTAATTTTGATTAACTAGCGTTTAACAGTTAACAAACATTTTATTAATGTCAAGTAACAGCTATGTTAACTAATAGTTAACTAACACTTAACAAACACTTAACTGTTAATTAGCATTTTACACTTACAAAGTGATTAACTAACGAGAAACTGATGTTAACTAACAGTTAACTAACATTACCTATTGGTTAACTAAACACCAACATAACATTAACTATTGGTTAACTAAACACCAATATAACATTAACTATTAATCATTAATAGCAGATCGTTATTATGAAGTGTTACCAGATTGTTCCCGCAACAGTTAATTTTGTTCCTGTCAGCTGAAACGTGTGCCAGGTGGTGCTTCAATTCAAGTTGACGCTTGTCACAGGCGTGATTGGGAATGGAAGGCGCACGGGGGCAGAGAATCGCGGAGCAGCGGACACCTGTGGGACAGATGGTGCCGTGTTTCAACGAAAACCTTGAGGAACGAAGTAAAACCAGTATTAAATGGTTACCATTCTTTTAAAATAAGTGTTCCTGTTCCAGAACATTGAAAGCAATAATGTTTCCGGTTTCGTTTCTGTTCGCTGGAAAATACAATAACTTCCCGGTTTTCATTCCTTGAACCGGAGCCCTGGTTTAAATTGCTTGGACCTGCACTTGAGAAGCAGAAAGTAGAAAGACTAAACCTACTTTTCAAATACAAGAGCCTTCTTCGCTTGGAAAAGCTTGTCTTCCATGTTGAAGTGAATTAATGAATTCATTACATCACACATTGCATTGGCATTAAATATTGGCCAACAATGGACATTCATCATCATCCTCACTCCCGTAGTCTGTCTGAACGTTCTCCATCTCTGGCTGTGTTCGAAATCGCTATCCCCTACTCCCTACCCCCCATATAGTGCACTCACTTATAGTGCACTCAACAGCAAAGGCCGAGATTTTGGACATTAGAGTTAGCGGCGTCAAAATTATTATAATTATAAAAAATATAATTATAAAATTCAACAATCATTAGAAAATTCAAACCTACTTACATTTATAACGTTAATGTAACGTTATAAATGCCATAATCGTCATTATTTACTCCCGCTGTGCCATTTTTAAAAAAGTTTAGGTCATTTTTAAAACATCTCGCAATGCATTATGGGTTATATTGCTTCGTCTAGGCTACATTCGATGCTCACTACATTTTGCGGTTCATTGTGGGATACTTTCAGTGCACTATATAGGGTACATGGAGAATTCGGACACCCCTACAAAATGGCGTGCGGCCCATTAGGGGTTAGGGAGCGATTTCGGACACATCCTCTGTCTCTGTCCTCGGGCCACTCCATTGGTGTCACTCATTATACATTCAAGAAAGTTTTTATTTTTTTCATTTTATTGACAGGGTTAGCGTGATGTGGGGATGGGAGAGAGAGTGGGGAAAGCATACCTCCAGCACATGTTGGTGAGGGGAAGCAAACTCACGACACTGCGTGTCCCATGAGCGTGCCCCAAGACCAGGCGTCAGACCTGGGGTGATGGGACTGCCTCCATGTGGCTCACACATGGAATGAAGTTTTTAAAAAAAGTCATTCCTTTTCCCGTTGACTTTTAACCACTATATTCAATGTCTATGTAATTGTCAAAATACAAAAAAGACACAGATGGCTGTGTCCTAAATCGCTCCCTATTCGCTATATAGTGCACTAGATGGGGCACACGCCATTTTGTAGGGATGTCCGAATACTCCATGTACCCTATATAGTGCACCCAAAGTATTCCACAATGGTCCGCGAAAAGTAGTGAGCATCGATGTTCCAGGCCAAGACCAAGCAATATAACCCACAATGCATTGCAAGACACATTAGAAATGACCTAAACTACAAAAAAATGGTGCTGTGAGAATCAATAGCAACCAACCACGGCAAATATTTATAAATGTAAGTACTTTTGACTTTCTGTGATGATTGTTGAATTTTATAATAGTATAATAATTTTGATGGCACTGACTCTAGTGTCCAAAATCTCAGTTGTTGCTGTTGAGTGCACTATAAGTGAGTGCACTATATCGGGAGTAGGTAGATAGGGAGCGATTTCAGACACAGCCTGTGTATTACCCTTGGTCTACTCAGCTTTATTATAGCTTACAACTTTATTTTTTCTTCAGTTTTTAATAAATGTAAATAAACATCTCAAAGTATAACCATCCTGGAATCTACTTAACAGTAACATTACCCTCATCTCTGAATGCTGTCTCAGGTTGGGGGGGTTGATATGAATGATATTTTAGTTACAATCTTACAAAGAAAAGGAGTATTACTCTTCTCTGTCGTAATGCCCCAGGAGGCTGACTAGAATACTCCCTCCATCTATCACTCTCCATCCCCCGCTCCACCCCTCTGTCCCTGGGCGAACAGGGCACCCCCGCGGGCTCAAGATATACTGCCCCAGCTCGCCAGGTAGGCAGCCCACTTCCTATCGGTGACTTATTCAACCAGCCGACGACCTGTCCGCTGGCGAGCCCCCCTCGAGAGCGGGATGCGGAGGGCGAGGGGTGGACTCTTGGGAGGGTGTGGTTCCGGGATCATCTCTCTAACGATCTGCCCACCCCCCTCTTCAAACCCCGACTCTCAAGGCCGCGGCTACTAGCTTTTATGTTCTCTCTGACTGTGGGAAAGTAACAAGACGGCGGCGCACCACGCAGTTTGGTACGTTGGGGGAGTTTGGAAAGAGGCTCCTTGTCTGCTGCTGTGTCGTCTCGATCACTACACTGGCTTGTCCAAAATCGCTCCCTATTCCCTGTATAGTGCACTATATGGAGCGCACACCATTTTGTAGGAGTGTCTGAATCCTCCATGTACCCTATATAGTGCACTCAAAGAATCCCACAATGCACCGCAAAAAGTAGTGAGCATCGATGTACCCTAGACGAAGCAATACATCCCACAATGCACTGTGAGACATTTTAAAAATGACCTAAAGTACAAAAAGGGCACGGCAAGAGTAGATAGCAACTGACCACAGCAATAGCAATAGTTATAAAAGTAAGTTTTTTTGACTTTTTGTGAATATTGTTGAATTTTATAATTATATATCTTATAATTATATGTGTTATAATAATTTGGACGCTGCCGACTCTAGGGTCCGAAATCTCGGCCATTGTTGTTCAGTGCAATATAAGTGAGCGCACTATATAGGGAGTAGGGAGTAAGGGATATGAAACGATTTCGGACACTGTCTTACTAGGCATAGTCAATTTATCATACTGCCATACTGTGGATCACTTTGATTTTCATTGTAGTGGAATCCCCTTATAGTGATCAAGGATATAGTAATCAGTCGCTTTTATGACCAAACCCCATTGCAGTTTTTTTTTTAATCTATTGATTAATCTGGAAAGTTCAGTTGAATTGTTCTTTCAGAAGTGGAAGTTGAAGTGGAAGAAACAGGTTTTGTTTACCATCATTTTAATAAAGTTCGGATATTGCACCAAAAGACAAATGAAAGGTGTAAAAAAAAGCATGCACTTGCACCAAAGGCTATTTCAGTCAAATGTGTGTTTAAAACATAGCCAGCATCATTAGATCCAGGATAAAACCTTCAACCTGTGCAAGAAGAAACAATACTAAAGAACGAAAAAAAAAAAATGTAAAGGTGCATTCATTCATTCCTAATATTCCTCCTTAATCCTTTTAAAGCGCATGCATGGAATAACACTTCCTTGTTCCCTGTAGTGCAATTGTAAACTTTCAAGAAAAACAAACTAAATTCTATCATACCGCTCCCTTGACACAAATACACTCCTGGACACTTATTTTAAAAGACAGGTTACATACAGATAACTTAAAAAATGTGTTTTAATTCACTTAATTCCGGCTCTATTACGAGTTGAAAAACTGCAGGTTATGAGAAATCATTTGTTGAATCATTTAAATGTTCTTTTTCAGTAATCCAAAAGTAATCCAAAAGTAGTCCCTTTCCAACCATGCTCATAGATACCATCATTCCAAATCCTCCAGATCAATAGGCTCATTTTAGTCAGATTTTTTTGCTGTTGCCATGCTCGTCTCCTTGCCCTCAGTGTGTAATCTTCTTCCGAAACATGACGGCGACAAAGATCGCCGCAATGCAGGCGGCTGCGAGCACTCCGACTGCTGCAGCAAGTGCTGTACTATCGTCGTGATCGTCTGCTCCCGCTACTTCCTCCTTGGACTGTCCCGTGGCTTCGGCCCGGATGATAAGACGCTGGGACGTGATGGTGTGCACCGGTGTAACGTCGTCGGGTGTGCCGGTGTCTCTCCTACGCCGTTGGTTGCACTGCAGGAAGCCCTCGCAGGTGTCGACCGCACACAGACGCGTGATGCAGTGAAGGTAGTATGTTGACACGGTCTCATTCTCCTGCTCGAGGAACCGGAATGCGGGGAAGTGGAAGCGGGCGCGCTGCTCCTCGCCGTTGACCAGCATGGTGGTGAAACGGTCACGAGAGCACGGCACGAAGAGATTGAAGAAGGTAGAGTTGGTCGGCAGGGCAGAGATGGACGCGTAGCAGCGGTCGAGCAGGACATTGTACTGTCCTGTAAGGTTTGTGGCCTTTACCTCGACGTACACGGGCCGCCTCAGCTCCAGACCCAGCCGCGGGATGATGAGACTCTGGTTGTAGTTGACGTCACTGAAGAGCTGCATGTTGAGTGTGCTGATGAAGGTGCCGTTCTTGTCCTTGATGGAAATCGAGGAGGCCGACACGTCCACCTGAGTGTTGTTGATGAGGTACTCCAAGGGGTACACACAGGAGTAGTAATATTTCAGCTCGGCGTTGTACGTGACTGAGCCGGTGGTGGGGTCGTTGGAACGCACGATGCCGCTGATGTTCACCGACTCGATGTTGGAGAAATCAGCAAACACCCCCGTTCCCATTTGGCTCGTGGTGCGGAAAACGCTGCCGCAGCCGTGGGTCACGTTGATCGGGAAGCTGAACCTGGCCACCGGCGGGTCGACCGTCGTGTCCAACGTCGCCCGGCAGGCTGGCTCAAACATTTCGTTGAGTATGAGGAGTGATTCGTTGTAGCCGGTGTAGATGACGGGACATATCTGCACGGCGAGGTCGATGGTCGACGTGCCGCAAGTCACCGAGATGTCCCGCAGCTGTGGCCGCCTCGCATGTTCCAGCGCACATTCTTCTAATGTGAGAGCAGTGCTTACCGCAGCCAGTGCCGCCACTACAAGTATTAAAACATCAAACTTCATTTTGGCCTAACTGCCTAGTTCCTAATGCTCTGAAGCGTTGGGGGGAGCCTGACTCAGTTCTCTTGCATCCCCTACTCGATGTGACAGGAAGGTTCCTTAAAGTCTGGTGGGTTTATATACACCTTTGTCTCTACCTGGATTGGCCCAAAACAAGGCCAGGGGATGCCTGAACAATAACCAATGGAAGGTGGCTGGTGGCTCTGCAATATGGACGTAGCCTTGGGCAACGTTCGACACCCCGGTAACTGATTGTTCGCTGCGGCTGGGACACAATGTTCCAGCTCTTTTGTCCCCTTAGAATCTTAGTCATATGGGTCATACCTTAATTCTAAAAGGGTAACACAAGACCATTCTATAGCTCCACAAGTTCTAGAGTGTCTTGGAGATGCAGGTTAACGTCCACCGATGACCCAGTTGAAATTCAGACATGAGACGTTAGCAGGAGCTTGAGAAAAAAAACATGAAAATATGCTTATATGCCAAAATGCATATGTATCAGCGTAGGCATATCATACAAGTCATTTAGTGCTGTCAAGTCACGTCAAAGTCAAAGTGTACTTTATTGTCCCCAGGGGGAAATTTGTCTTGGGCTTCACCCACTGCATTTTATACAGTGCACAGTACGACACATACATCCATACAACATAAAAACAGAGAACATATAATTGTACACTGCAATTAAAACCTTTGCTTCGCGTTTATTTTGATATTTTTATTTTAACTGAATGCTGTTATTAATTCAACAATTTTCATAAATTCACAGAACAATAACTGGAATGTTATTGCTAGTAGATATCCCCCACTGGCCCAGGAAGTAAATGTGTAAATTCAATTTTTTTTTATTTATTCATTTATTTATTTATTTATTTTCTATGGTTGCTCCATGTGCAATATGTTAATGATAATGTATGAGTGAAAATTAAATAAGGCACTCTACAGTGGGACAATATATTGAATATTAAAGTATTAATAAAGAATGATAATGTTTTTGAAAGAAAATTAACACATGCCTAACCACATAAACCATTAGCCCAGCTAGCTAGGGGTGAGGGACTATTCGTCATGATTTTTTTTGTTCATTCGTTTATTTTTTGTTTTGTATTTTTGTTGTTTTGTGATGTGTGATGATACCATAATCAAAGCTTTAGTCACAGTAGTTGTTTAGGGTAGAGCCCTGCGCGGGACTGATTTTCCCGTCCCGCAGTGTTCAGTCCCGCGCCCGCCCGCGTCCTGCAAAAAATTGTAATTTTAGTCCCGCTCCCGCCCACAACTAAAATAATTTGTCCCGCGCCCGCCCGCAAATCCCGCAGGATTCCGAGTTCCGAGTCGGAACGGGGTCGGCTTTGGGCAATAGGCGAACGTCGGAACTTCCGTTAATACACCACTCTTTAGACCAGCATTTACTTCTGAAGTATGGTATATTTTTCCACTAGATGAGCTCTTGCTGAGTCTGAGTCGGGAGAGCAGAGCTGAATACGGAAGAGCAGAACGGAATCTGATTTTTTTTCCCGCAACTTTATTTAAAATGTAAACAAGCGACACGACCAGGAATGGTAGGCGTTAGATCGGAATCGGATACAAACGCTATAAGTATCCGATCCAAATACGTCGAAGAGAAGCCGCATGCCGGCGGAGCCTCGCAAGCTAAAATGTTTTTAGCTTGCGGGACTGCGGCTCAATTCCGCTCCCGCCCGCACCGGCACTCCTCTCGCTGAGTCCCGCCCGCCCCCGCAATGAGCTTTCAATTTTTGTCCCGCGTCCCGCAATTCCCGCGGGAGTGCAGGGCTCTAGTTTAGGGCTCTGGGTTATGGGAGGGGTTGGGGTAGAGGTTAGGGGTTAGTGTGTTCTATGCACTGTACATAGACTGGACATTCTGCCACACTGGTCGTGGTCAGGAGCGTAGATGTATAACCACTTGCGGCCTGCTAATATGGCCTATCAGCAGACATAGCAGTTAGGGTTGACCCGTAACCCTACTGTGACTAAACAACTCGGAACCGCATTTACATATTTGTTGCCCGACTTTCTCCCTCATGGAAGCGTTTTATTCCATTTTCTTGATTTCATTGCCATCAATCAAAATCCCTTTTTTTAAATCAATATACTGTAACGCAAGTGCCCCCTCGTGGAGGAGCTGGGGAATAGAGGAACTAGATCGGCAATAGTCGCCGACATAGCTGCCGTCCTCGGCGGCCGGCTCCACTCCACGAGTCCGGCTGCTCGCGATGACCGAGGCGCCCCGCGGCCCCACCGCGTGCGGCTCGTAACCCACTTCCGACACCAGTGTGACGCAAGTGCCCCCTCGTGGAGGAGCTGGGGAATAGAGGAGCTAGATCTGCAATAGCTGAGCTCAGCCAATGCCAAGCTTCGTTCTAACTCTATTTATAGGGGCGTGTCGGCCAAGTCCAGGCACCAACGGTGCCGGCCTAGAATGCACCGTGCTGTGCATTCATTACAATACTTTCTAAAATATCGTCCTTGCCCTAAAAACGCCGCTCCCTCATTTTGAACCCTGCTCTGACCACATATTCTGGGACGCCACAATAAAGTGCGGCGTATTCATGTGTACCTTGTGCTACTGATGTTAAACAGTCTGCCTGTTAACGTCACTGGCTGCGTGTAAATCTTAACCCCTTAATGGCCAAACCTCCCAGCCGGCCCACAGCACACCCAGTCTGTCAGCGTGGCATGTTTGCTGTCACTTTGACAAACTAGTGTGTCTGGACGTGTGTGTGTGTGCCGATTAGGGAGTTGGGTTCGGTAAAGGTAGGGTGGATTTCCCCTAATGTGGGCCACTGCCTAATGTGGGACAGTGGCTCCGGCTCCTCCCTAAATCAATGAATGTCAGTGAAACGATGGTAAAAGCCAACTATGGTAATGTTCAACTGTTCAACACTACATTTCACTGTCTCACGTCAAGTAACTGATTGTCGAACTTTAGGAAGCTGCAAAAAAGTCCCACATTATGGCACTCCACCCTTCTTTATTCAGTCACGCATGTATGTAAGTAAGACCTCTATACTGGGAAACAGTTTGTCCCATGAGCAGTGATGCTACTGCATGCAGGGGGTTGTTCTGCTTGATATGTTGCATGTTACATGTTCCCATTCTATGCCAAAGGCACTTTATAACTTATGTGCTGCTTTTCTTTCATTTGTGTTGACCTTGTCCATTACCTGTTGATCTTGAGAGAGTTGTTTCCCAACTAAATTCCATGTGTGTGCTGTCATGTATTTGCAATATGGCAATTCAATTTTGAATCTTGAATGTTCTGTGAAATTCTTCCACAGCATCCTTTTCCGCCATTTCAAATTTAGTGAAAATCACTTAAAACGCTACTCCTCCCTCAAGTTTTGACCAATCACTCTGAAGAATTTGTATATAGCATCTCTAGCCTGAGCCTTCTTCCAAATGTTTGATATCTTCAATCGTTCAGCCGTGAGAGCCAATCAAATTTGGTGTGAACAACGCTAAACAGGAAGTCATATTGGTCATATATTGGCAACCATTTGTCAGAATGTTTTGCAAATGTTCATACCTCTTCGTGCTTATCTATTGACACGTCACAGCAAATTGCAGGACCCCAGCTCAAACGTTTGTTTGAGCTGGGTTTGTAAAACATTCAAACTGCACTCTAATGAGTGTAGGGACAGTGACTGGCACTAGATTGACTGTCCCTTTGGCCTCCTTCAGTGACATCATATTGGGGGCAGGGCCAGACTGCACAACGTAAAGAGCTCATATCTCAGCAACACTTTTAATGGATTTGAACAAAACTTTGCACATGTCATCAGCATCCCCCTCGGGGGACCGCATATCAAAACGGCTTGGCCCCGATATCACTGCTTGCGGTTATATTTAGAACATGTTTTTGGTGGTGGGGGAGACCAGAGGAAACCCACACAGACATAGGGAGAACATGTAAACGCCACATAGAAAGGACCTGTCTAACCACTTCGCCGAAAGGTCCACTTCGTCCGCGGAGCCTCCAGCGCCGCCAGCTGCTCCCAATCACCAATCGGCCACCCGCCTCCTTATAAGGCCAGGTCTGACCCTGGAGAGGCGCAGCCACAATACCTCTGTACAGGTAACCACGACCTTACAGAGCACGTCACTCGCAATGCCTTGACGAGGTCGAATCTAATTTGATAATCCTTCGGATTGATCACCTGGTCTCTCTCCTGTGTCCAGTGTACCCCTGGGACTTCACTCCTCTCGCCCGATCCGATCCCGATGGACCAGGACCAGATAAGCATACCCGACGACTCAGACCGCATGGACGTGTCGTGATATTATTTCCTGCTTCTGTTTTGTTCTCACGTTTGGTCCTCGAGACCTTAAACTTAATCTATAATTCAATAAAGGGTTATTAAACCCTCTGTTTTGTCTCTCTCTGGGAAAACTAAAATATTCCAATATTGCCTTGTGACAACTTCACTATTTGTAAACCATGTCGTGGCAGGTGGCACTCAATACACAAGGAAACAAGCAAGGATTTGTGTGGTTATGTGTGTGTTTGGTGTGTGTGTGTGTGTGAGTGTGTGTGTGTGTTATATTTTAAGATTGTGCGTGTGTGTGTGTGAATACATAATGTGTGTACAAGAATGTTGGAGAGAAAGAGAGAACATGTGTAATGTTTATAAGTTCATGACAGAACGGTCCTTCAGTCACTCAGTCATGGTACTGGATGCATCGCGGTGTGTGTGTATTTGTGTGTAGCCGTGTATGTGTGTGAGTGTTTGTGTAAGTGTGCGTGTCTGTCAATATATGAAGGGCTTGCTGTGTATATGTCTGTCAGCAGACAAGTGTTGTTCTTGTGTGTGTGTGTGTGTGTGTGTGTGTGTGTCTGCATCTGTCACTACAGGAGGTCACTTACTGTATAAATGCGCCCCTGTGTAAGTGTACAGACTTAGCCATTAGTGGTTATTATTCATTCTAACATGGCCAGTGCTAGTGTTAGCATTTCAGGATTTCCTCCGTTCTGATTGGCAGAATTCAGATGGCTCATTCTTTTACAGAATTTTAGTTCTATGTCATTGATCCCCAATTTGTGGTCTTAAACCAGTCGCTGTGCTGTGTTTTGACAATGTTTGCAGATGTCTATTTAGTTTTAAAGAAAAAAGGGATTCGCGGATCTGTATCCTCAAGCCCACAAACTCACGATTTAATGAACTGCGCAACCCATTTAATTTACCAATCCGCCTCGGACTTACGAGTGAATGTAGCCCCTCCCATTGGTCCAGAAGAACATGCAACCATAAAGTTGAATAGAGTTGCATTTGACGGACGGGACAAGATGGACGCATTGGCGGTGTCTGAAATCGCCCCCTAACCCCCATATAGTGCACTATATGGGGCGCACGCCATTTTGTAGGGGTGTCCGAATTCTCCATGTACCCTAGATGTTGTAGTGAGCATCGGATGTACCCTAGATGGAGCAATATAACCCACAATGCATTGCGAGACGTTTTAAAAATGACCTAAACTTAAAAAAAATGCCGTGGCGGGAGTAAATAGCGACCGACCAGGGCAAATAGGTATAAATGTAAGTACTTTTGACTTTTTGTGATGATTTTTGAATTTGATAGTTATATTTTTTATAATTATAATTCATAATAATTTTCAACGGCGCCGACTCTAGTGTCCGAAATCTCGGCAGATGCTGTTGAGTGCACTATAAGTGAGTGCACTATATGGGGGATAGGGAGTAGGGGATAGGGAGCGATTTCGGATTTCTTTTTTTTTTGGAGCGTGAACTCTGTCTATTGAGGTCACGGTAAATATTGCTTCAGTTCTACCTCTGTCCATTGTGAGGTCGACGTCCAAAGTCGTTTCCATAGGCACGCGCATGTGTGTGTAACAAGAAATTGTTGTTAGCATGTGTGAGAATGTCTGCAGAGAGAAAGCAAAAGTGCTGGTCTGGGTGCGTGCATGTACAGGTGTACATGTGTACATGCATGCATATGTTCTTCTGGAGGCCATAATGGTGATGGATGGTCAATGTGTTGAGGTTGTTATTAAATGTTACGTGACCAACCAGAGAGAGAGAGAGGGAGGAGAGAGTGAGAGAGAGAGGAGGTAGAGAGATAGAGGAAGAGAAATGGAGAGGGAGAGAAAGAAACCATGAGAAAGGGAGACAAAGAGAGAAGGGGGGGAGAGAGAGAAACGGAGGGAGAAGAACGGAGAGAGCGAGGGAGTGGGAGAGAGAGAGACGGAAAGAGAAGGAGGGAGAGAGACATAGAGAAAGAA
>OMKY01113905.1:1584-14692 GCA_900302395.1 Bregmaceros cantori | reverse complement strand
TATATATATATATATATATATATATATATATATATATATATATATATATATATATATATATGTGTGTGTGTGTGTATTTGTTGTTAACAGTTAACAGTGTTGTCAGAAACACATAACAAGTAACAGGTTTCTTAGTAACTTAGTAATTAACGTGTTACTTAGTAACTTAGCAACATGTTGCCAAGTAATGTGTTTTAAAAAAAAACTGTAAAACCCTATGTGTGGCCGATTACGAATTAAATTTGTCCGTACCTTCTATGCGTTACCACCTTCATACCTCCACGCGTCTTTTATATGCGCCGCTGCTCCACCTGCATTTCCAACTCCTGGCGGAACTTGTGACACGCGGGAATTCCCACAACATCAACAGATACAGCGAAGCAGCCCACATTGATAAGCACACACATGTGCATGCTCCGCTGCTGGGCACAGGTGTGCACGCACACGAGTGTGTGCTTATCAACGCGGGCACGCTGTGTGTGTTGATGTGTGTGTGCGGGGGAGATTTGCCAGGTCTCTGTAACGAGGGTGAAGTTGAATATTTTATGTTCTCGATACGGACCATTTCTACCACCTATCTACTTTTTGTTTGTTAATGTTTATATCGAGGTGTGTATCAACTGTACACATTTGATGTCAAGCTTCGGTCGTGTCCACGAATGCTCAGATGCACGAGCGTGATTGCGTGCACACTTGTGCAGGTGCGCGCAGCCGCACCAGTCGGCATGCGAGTGGGGGAGGCCGCTCCTACTACGTATAATGAGCTCCTGCCAAGGACGCATCGCATTGGTTGCGATGCATTTTGGAAGCGGACTGGAACGTCATGGCTCGTCCTATGTCTTTTAGGAGGCAGAGTTGGTGGCGACGCAAAAATAAATAATTGCGTTGATACTTTTGCTGTGAACATATTTTTCATATTTTTCATAACTACATATCCATAGTTTACATGAGGTATGAATGGGCCGTTAGGGACTCACTGAGAACTCAGGGTCGGACAATTAGGTCGGACAATTTACATGAGATAATTGAAATGGACGCATTGTGCGCATCAGCTATTAAAGTAATGGGAAGTAATCAAAGTGTTCTGTTTGCTTATACTTCTATTGTGTTGCTATGACTACATTATTAAAACACATTTGGGAAGCTTCAAATCGGGTGGATTTCCCTAATAGCAGCTTGGTGCAGTAATACATAGACCCGTTTATGATGCAGGACGACAAATTGGGCTTCCCCTCCTTAAAAGTCCAGCAGTCGCCACTGGTGCAGTTGGAGGTGGAACAATGAAATGTGGTGTTGAAGAGTTGAACTTAACTGTAGAACTTAACACATTACCATAATTTGCTTTTACCATAGTTTCACTATATATATATATATATATATATATATATATATATATATATTATTAGGGGTTGAATATGAACACATTATAGTGGCACATGCATGGACATGATTGCAAAGATAAACCATACACCGTACATAAAATGCTACTGAGTCAGACGGCCCCTACCGGGTGTATTTCCTTGTCCTGTGACTGAACGTCTCCCCCTAGTGTCTCTTGGTAGAGCTGCAGGTTGTTCAGCGAGTCGGCGTCGGAGGGGGAGAAGAGGAGCAGAGAGCGGATGGTCTGAATGGCGCCTCTCACATCACCAGCTTGGATGGGAGCACCAACAATTAGTGTCCTATTGTACTTCACCTTTTCCATTACCAATGATTTACACAGAACCACTGCAAAGGGGTACACGGATAGACGAGTTTGGTGGGTAGTTTCGGTAAGTTCTAGGCTGCCCAGAAGCTCAGTCGGTTAGGCAGTGCACTGGAAAGCACGCATATGCCTTAATGCCGCGGTGAGTCGGTGGTTCGAATCCCACCACCAACGTATTTCCCGCATGCCTACCCCCCATCTTCACCTGTTTCCACTAACCCTAATAAATAACGCTTGGGAAAAAAACAGCCTGAATGGGCTGAAAAAAACATTAAAGTTCTAGCCTGAACATCACTTCCGGTTCCATTTATTTTGCCGTGTCTTTGACTATTTTTCAACATGTCTATTCGGTGGGAGGCTGGGAGCACACACCTACCGTGTTATTAAAAAGATGGTGGTAACGTGCTGTGCTATTCCACACCCACATGTTCTCCTCATCCCATTGGTCCAGAAGAATAGAACAGAAGACCACATCGGTGAGTAACTTCAAGTCAGATTTTGACTGTATTTCATCAAAAATTATGCAAAACGGTGAGCGAAGCGCAGTGGCTGATGTGGTATTCGTCACAGAGCGAGCTGTAGTAAGTGAATTTTGACTCAGTGTGCATTTTGTGTGACAAAGTCAGCCACTTCCGTCCACTATGATGACTTTACACAGGCAACTCTACAGACACAGGGAGTGCGTTTCAGCCAGCGGGACAAAATGCCAGCCCCCTGTAATATAACTATTTTTATTTTTCATTTAACTGTTAAACTCTTTTTCTGTCATTGGTACTACTAGTTTTCTCTTGCTGTATAGCATCGTGCCAAACCATGTCTATCATCTTATTGACAAATCCATTGCATGTGTGTGTGTGTATGTCTCTGTGTACGTATGTGCGTATGCTTGCTTATTATTAGGTTGGGTTAGGTTGTTCCACCACCAAAATATCGGTCCTGAACCGCTTCGCAACACAAAAATTTTGCTTGTTCTTAAAGTTCCTTAGAGTGTGCAATGTTAAGTTAAAGTATAGTTTATACAAAATATGTTTGGTGGACTTTCAAACTTCAGTGTAACTGTATTAACGTGAAAACCGGGCTAAAAACGCCATTACATTCACTTCCTCGTTTGTCCACAAGATGGAGCCCCAGATTGCTGACTGTCAGTGGCAGTGGACGAAAGGAAAGGATATGTTAAAATATATAGAGATCAGAAAAAAAAACGTTTTAACCGGTTTTGTGGATTTCATTATGTTCCGTTTATGTACGGAACAGTTAAAGAAATCTTTTTTCGTTTCCGTTTCTGCTCCTCATAAAATTCCGTAAAATTCGGTTCGTTTTCGGTTTCATTCCTTCAACCGGTTCGGAGCCCTGATGAAAGGTCCTATATAAACAATGTTTGATTTGATTCTATACTTGGACCTTCAAAAGCTTGGATTTGAACTCAGATACTGACCTTTGAACTGCGCTATGTGTTGATGTTCTAGCTGCGTGGACAGGAAGTCCTCTTGGGCCGAGATTCTTCCGGGCCGCGTGGCCACCTGGGTGACGCACGACTGCCGACAGGAGAGCAGCCCGAGGGAGAGAGCTGGAAGACGTAAAAATATCACTACAATATTTCCTCTGTCGTATATTAGAATTAGCATTCGTTCATTGGTTGACCAATCCGGCGACAACAAGCCGCTGGCCTCTTGGTGGTCACCACTAGGAACCACCGACGAACAGGCACGGAAATACGCAACTGGTACCTAAGTACCGATGGAGTACACAGTAAATTTTGCAGTGTTAAATGTGCAGTGTCAAAGTTCATTGACTCTTTCAGAGTTATTACAACAACGGAGGGAGTTGAATATTTACTAGTGTTGGTGTTAATTTGCAGAGTTACAAGGCACTGTGTCAATTAGACTTTGCAAAACCCCGCCCAAATCCCCGCACACCTCATCCTTTCTCAAACTTTAGAGACCGCCATTTTCATTTGGTCGTGACTCATGCGCCACCCTTGGCGCAGACCGAGCATCGTCTCGAATCCCAGGGGTTTTGATCGCAGCGGTGCTGAGGCCGACTCGACGTGTCGCAGGCCCTCGCGGCCTTCGTCCGCTGAGATGCAGACGCCCGTCCCTTTACAGGTGTGGTGGCAGTGCTACCCTCTGCGCCCTCCCCGGGGCATACAGTAACCCACTGTCTCAGGTCGATGTTTAACACTATGGGAAGAATTAATTTAACACCAAATCTGATAAGGACCAAATACACTCGGACACAGTTTTAAATTTAACTCTTCAAGTGTTGATTTAACACTGCAAAATTTACTGTGTAGGAGTGTTCAATTTGGTGTTCAATGCGTTCCTCCTCGTGTGTGTTTACATTCCTCCGGAGGCTGACATCACCGCAGCGAAGCACACACTGTCTGAACAGCTGACGGGGGTGGAACGTAACTATCCGGACATTTTTGCTGTATGTCTTGGGGACTTTAACCAGGCCAATCTTAGCCGGACTCTCCCCAAATACAGACAGCAAGTCACATGCGCCACCAGGAGTGTGAACATTCTTGATCACTGTTATTGCACAATCAGGCAGGCATACCACCAAAGGTGACCACCATCTCATCCATCTGATACCTCACTATAGGCTTAGATTAAAAATATCTAAACCTGTTGAGCGGAGTTTCAGAGTATGGTCCAGTGAGGCTAAGGAGAGACTGTGCATGGCTGGGAAACGCAGGCTGTGATCAGGATCTTGTTGAGTGGGCGGGGCCTGATGCTGGTAATAACCTGGATGAGTACACCGACACCGTGACATCATTCATCAGCCTTGGAGAGGAGGTGTGTGTCCCCATCCGCTCCAGGAAAACGTACAATAACGATAAGCCCTGGTTCTCAGCATATCTCAGAAAGCTGGGGTCAGAGAAGGAGGTGGCCAGGCGCAACGGCGACACCCCAGCAGCCCTCACTCCTCGCCCACCCCTCCTCCTCCTCCTCTCTCTGTCACTATAGGAGAGGTGAGACTACTGTTCAAGAGCCAGAACCCCCGGAAGGCGCCCGGCCCGGATTCTGTCTCCCCCTCCGCCCTCAGATACTGCGCCGACCAGCTCTCCCCGGTGTTCACCAACATCTTTAACACCTCACTGGAGCTGTGTCGTGTCCCAGCATGCTTCAAGGCCTCTACCATCATCCCCATCCCCAAGAAGGCCAAGGTCACAGGCCTCAATGACTACAGACCGATCGCACTGACCTCAGTGGTCATGAAGGTTCTGGAACGCCTGGTCCTAGCACACCTAAAAGACATCACTGATCCTGCGTTGGACCCGCTGCAGTTCGCTTACAGAGCTAATAGGTCCACGGAGGACGCTGTGAACATGGCCCTGCACCACGTCCTACAACATTTGGACTCTGCTGGCAATTATGCCAGGATCCTGTTTGTTGATTTTAGCTCTGCTTTTAACACCATTCTCCCACCCGTCCTGGAGCACCAGCTGTCCCTGCTGCAGGTGCCTGCCTCCACCTGCATGTGGATTACAGACTTTTTAACGAACAGGTCCCAATGGGTGAAGTTGGGGAAAACGTTCTCCAGCCCAAGGCTCACCAATGGTGGCCATGGAGCCTGTGGACAGCAGTCGGTCTCCAGACAATTGCGAGTGACTTTAAAAAAACGAACAGAAACCGCTGTGCCCCGGCACCGCCATCATAGCCAGCGGTCAGACAGTACAAACTTGTGAAGCGGGCCCGTTTTTCTCAGACCACCACAATGGGCGCCGGGGGTTGTTTGCCACGCACGCAACGTCGTGTTTTCACATCGGAACGACGTGTGAACGAGACCCAGATGCAACGTCGCCGTACTCACGCGGACCTCATTGTTCCAGGTCCACGGAGGACGCTGACATTTGGACTCTGCCGGCAATTATGCCAGGATCCTGTTTGTTGATTTTAGCTCTGCTTTTAACACCATTCTCCCATCCGTCCTGGAGCACCAGCTGTCCCTGCTGCAGGTGCCTGCCTCCACCTGCATGTGGATTACAGACTTTTTAACGAACAGGTCCCAACGGGTGAAGTTGGGGAAAACGTTCTTCAGCCCAAGGCTCACCAACACCGCCTCTCCAGAGGGCTGTGTCCTGCCCCCCCACCTTGAACAATGACTCGGACCATTATTCCAGGGGCTAAACTGTTGCACTTTATTTATCTCTCTTTTTGCACATTGTTGTCGTGTTGGTTGTCTTTGTGTTCTTAATTGTGAAAAGATATTTTATAAACTGCCAAGTCAAATTCCTCTGTGCATTGCTCAGAGGCAAATAAAGGAATCTGAATCTGAATTTTTCTCAAGTACAGTACTTAAGTATTTGTAATTTGTTACTTGCGGGATGTTCTACCCATCATACTTGTGTATAGTTTCCTCCTACTTGAACGTAGGGGAGCGAAGAAGCGATGCACAGGGTGGTGTGTATCAGCCAAGGTTTTATTGGCCGAAACGTACCTGCCGAAACGTATGTTTATCAGCCGAGTGCCAACCTACCTTGGTTAAACCTACATTATAGGACGTGCATGGGTTTTAAGCTTCACTTGACATGAAGAAGAAATCCAAAATGCATATCAAATCTATGACGCAATACTTTCATTATTAAATTTGAGGTTCCAAACTGAATTTTGTAGCAGAAAGTAGTTACTTGGGTGGGGGTGGCCCCGTGGCACAGTGGGTTAAAATTCAAGATTAATTTTCCATATTGCGTATACATGACAGCAGTACACACACTTGGAATTTTAGTTGGGCATGAAATAATTCTATCAAGGTCAACAGAAAAAGAACACAAAACACAACACAAAAAAGAAAAGCAGCACATAAGTGGCATTGGCATAGAATCAGCACATGAAACATGTCAACATATCAGGCATTCAGTAGCATCACTGCCCATGGGAAGGTCTTAGTACGCAGGGCTCTGTAGCGCCTTCCCGAGGTAAGGTGGGAGAAAAGGTGGTGCGCAGGGTGGGATGGGTCCGCTACAATGTTTTTGGCCCGGTTCCTCACCCTGTCCTGGAAAAGGTTCTGAATGGGGAGTAGTGGGGTGGGGGCGGCGATGATTTTCTTCAATGGTAGTTGAGTCTATCCATCAGTTTATCTATATATTCTTCCATGATGACAGGTGAAGCTGCCTACCTCCGAGGACTACACGTCCTTGCACACCTCCAAGAAAAAAAAAAGATCCTCCAGTTTAGAGACTCGACGACCGTCATGGCGTCCACGGGGCTTGGCAGAGTAATCAAAGCGTAATGTTTGGAGACTGCAGGGAAATAACGTTCTGGACGTGCGGTAACTCATTCCATTCATCTCCTGACCGTGTGTCAACATGACTCCCAGCGCAAAAATGCTTTGGCCTTCAGGAATTCGCGACTCGGGATTCTGACAGCTGTGTCACGTGTCAGTTTTATTGTGCGTGCATGAACACGAACACACACATACTCACAGACATACACACAAAGATAATTTTCCTGTTGTACTGAATTTTTTTTTAAAATATTTCCAATAATGGAGGGTTGTATTATGTCAGCAGGGTTGTGCTATGGCTCTAAAGAGCTGCGGGGTTGCACTAGCCTGGCGAGCCAGAACCAACGCATCGTTCACACAACACACATCAGACATCTAGCGATGTGCGATGCATGGACAATGCGTTGTTTCTGGCTCACCAGGCTAGGGTTGCACTAGACATGCTCCCTGCTCCAGCACTAAGAGCTATTGACTTAATGATGCATGCCCTTTGTGTTTTTTTCGATTCTTGCTCCATGTTCTTTGCACTGGAACAGATTACAGTAATCCGATTTAAAAAAAATTGTAACTGTAGTCCCTTACAATTACATTTTAATATATGTAATCTACATTACAGTTAAATTAGCCTGAAACAGGGGATTACATCCACTTTTATAATATTTACACAATTCATAATCCAAGGACATGGTTGTAACTTGTAAATGTGCACATAGCAGAATCCCTTTCACTAAGGAACCACGGCCACTGCCATATGACACACCAGTTTCATTTATAGAACACCAAATTTTGATGAAAACAAAGTTTAAAATCTTTGGAACTTTGGCAATTTTGTATTTGTTTTATTAGGATTGCATTTAGTAAGATCAAGTAATCTAAAAGTAATGGAATGCAATCATTTAATTATTTTTGAAATGGGGGGCAGTGGGATTACGTTACTGATTACAATTTGTAATGAGTAACTTGTAACTGTAAGGGATTACTACTGTCTATGACAGTATGGAGCAGGCAACCATTTTTTCTCCTAGTTTGCTCAATCTTCACATTTTTTTTTGCATCGACCTGATTGACTCTGTCATTTAGGTTGCGGAGCGGTCTACATCTGGAAGTTTTTGCGGCTTACGGCAAAGTAGTGAAAATACCAGCGAGGAGACTGAAAGGGTGATGAGTAAAAACAAACGGGGCCAAGCCAAACAAATCGACAGACGCACAGCAGCAGCAGCGTTTGTATGGAGCTGCAGTCGTGGAATTTGCGCGTCCCATGCGTGCGTATCACGCTTATGTGCGAGTACCCACTGGCTAGTCTACACAGCGATCTCACGACAAGCGTACGCAATTAATCTCACAGCTGCTGCTTCAAATTGCCATAACAATAGATACATCATGTGGTGGGGAGTCATTTGATCTAAGATGCTGGAACGAAAATCTTGATCCGGGTGCGGGATGTGCACAGCGCTAGGCTGACATCTTAACTTTAAGCATGTGTCAAAAAAAAGATCAAACATCATCACTCCCGTAGTCTGGCTGACCGTTGGCACCACTGAAGACTTCACAACCCGCTCTCTCTAGCGCTCTTTGTCCTCGGTCACTCAGCCGGTAATTTGGATGTTATCTTTCCATCGCTTTCTCTGTCTTCCTCTCTTCCTTCCAGATGGCACTGTACCTTGAAAGATTGTTTTTGACAGTCCTTGGGATCTTGTGACATGTCCGTACCATTTTAATTTTCGTTTTCGTTCTTCATAGGGTCTGATGGATTGTTTCATTCTGGCTTTCAGTTCTTTGTTGGTGATGTGTTCTTTATAAGAGATGCATCTATAAGAGAAACATCTCATCTAGTTTTGCCGTTAGGGTCCATGTCTCACAAGCATAAAGAAAGATTGATTCCAATTAAATAGACAAGTTCAAAAATAAGTCAGAGCTGAGCGACATAACAATATTCAGCCTACAACTCTTACTGGAAGTACCCACCAAACTTGTCTATTCAGTTACTGAATTTCTCAATAGTGTTTAATTTGCAACATAGCTGTGTCCTGATTAGGAAAGTAGGTAAATATGCCATCGGTCCAGCTGGATAAACATTGCTGGAGATTAAGCCAAGTGCCAACATGAAGCAGATTGACCCTTCTCAATACTGTTACTGAAATGTAACTGGTGAAGTCATGCCTCCATTGTCCTGATTGGCTACAAGTTATGTGACATCATCGGATGTTCCCTCCCATCAGCTAGAAATCAGGGACACTTCCTGAAGTGTGTGCCGATGTTCTTGCTTTAGCTCATAGCCAGAGTTGGGTGTAATCCGTTATAATAACGGATGGATTACTAGCGGATTACTATTTTAGCAACTTTGTTCTCTCACGCGTTAGTTCCCCTTGGCCAGCTATTCCATCCAAGTTACGCTAAGAGGTCCGTTACGCAATACTCGTTACTATGGCTATATTGCCGATTTTCAAGACACCAATGAATACGCTATTTACCGGATCGAACCAAGCCGAGCAAGCATGCGAGCGCGGAACTCTTGTGGTGGCACTGCTGCTGCTGTCACGCAGGTGCGCATGCACTAAGCTCATCGGTCCGCGCTCCGCACCCCCCTCTACTGCTCTGCTCCAACTCAACACAGCCCGTGTACGCACACTTGCGTCTAGGTGTATGTGCGCGTGCGTGTGGGTGTATGTATGCATGCGTGTGTGTATGTGTGTGTATAAGTTGAGGATGGTGCGTACGGTGCATGCATGTGAAGGAGCTGCGGCTGCGTGTAGCTGTGTGTGCCAGCGTGTGCATGTGCGCGCGTGCAGTTGCCTTTAAGTGTTTAAGTATATATATATATATATATATACACATACATTATATACATACATATTGTAGTGGTAATATGCATATGAGTGACATGCTCATCCAGACGAATAATTGAGGACATTTCAAATCACACAGGATATGAATGAAGGACAATGACAAGACATTGAGTTGATAATGTTTATTGTTACTATGGTTGTGGTATATATGGTTGTGGCATTACTGATGCTACAAATTAATGTTGCAGATACCACATGACGTGTACCTGTTTTGATTAAAGAGAATTCAGTGCCAAGTCTGTGTGTTTGGTGCCACTACGGAAGAGGTTGGCTTCTGAACATGGTGTCACAAAGTATGTCACAGCATGTAATTTTTTTTTTTCAAAAACCACATTACTTGCGGTGTAAGAACTGCAAGGGGGCGCACCGCGGTTTATCAGTTGTCATCCTTAGTATGAAGTGTAACGGAAAGTAATCCAACTCATTGCATGCCTCAAAAAGTAATCCAGTAACGTAATGGATTACTTTTTAATGTCAATAACGAGTAATGTAATGGGATTACATTTAAAAGTAACAATACCTAACTGTGCTCATAGCTTAGCTATGAGCACCTTAATGAACCCTCTAGACATATTCCCGTGTCAAGACTGGTCATTTCCTCTACGTGGACACGTCTGAGCTGCCGTTACAATACGACCTGTGGAAGTGATGGCATCTAAAACAGAGCACTTTGGTCAGAGCACTGAAAACATACAGCACTATATTCCAGCTGCTGCCATCCGGCAGGAGGCTCAGGTCCATCAGAACAGAACCTCACGCCACAAGAACATTTTTTATCCCTTTGCCATACAGATCCTGAACGACCCCCATCCTCAGTTTTTTCACTAGTCATCTTTCCACCCACCCCCTTCCCTCACATAAGCCACTTCTCCACTACAAAAAACTCAAGGCACAGTTCGGTATCTCGGCGTCTCGGTATCACCGGCATCTCGGTTAAGTTTAGTTCAGTTAACAGGGAACGTGTTTCCACTGCTCTTAACGTGGCCACGAAGGGGTGGTGCCAATTTTTTTCAAAATTTAATTTTGATATGCCAGTCACCCCCTCCCCTGCCTGTGTGAGACCCCCCCCCCCACTCACAACACTTTGCTGTGGCCGCTGCACAGCAGGGGGAGTGGGGGGAGACAAAGATGGTGGCACTGGTGGCAGATGATACCTTCTACCTTTGTTCTATTGATGCCTGCCAGACTGAGGGGTGGGGGGGTCCCGAAACCTGGCTTGGCCTGGCCAATTTGACCTTGTGGAGAAACGATTTTCGGGGTGGATGTGCATGTGAACTGTGCCGTGCTGGCCTTAAGTAAGCCAGTGGAAAAGGGGCTATAGTATACACCCACCCCCACCATGGGCTGCCCCTGTAAATAACCCCTTTTTGGTCTGATTGACCTGCTGTTAACAATATTGCCGCACATCTTCATTTAATATCTGTATGACATTACTGCACCTTATATTGCTTGTGATTCTTTCTAAATACTCTTGCACTATGTCTCGGGCACCGTTTCCTGAAAAAAATCCTAGCCTGTGAACTTGTATCACTGACATTGGCAATAAAATTCTGATGTTACCTAAAATTGTTGGCAGTGAAAGAGTTAAGGTAAGTTCTGTCGGTACACCTACTATGATTTGCTCTGTGTGACCTTTGACCTCTTGTGTATCGACCACTCACAGAGCTTCGCAGTGCAGTGATAAGGATGTGTTTCCTCATCGGTCAGTCGCCCTGCGCCCGGCACGTCGCGTACCTGAATACTGCCGCCCCCCATGGCCATGGATGTTACCACTGTTCCACCAGAGGTAATTCATTTTTTTTCTTCAGTTGCTAACAAGTGTGTGTCCAGACATTTGACACATTTTAAAACTCTTTACACAATTATCAGAGCATTAGACTTTTGTGGCCATACCATGAACATATTTAATTTTCACACAATTTGCAGTCAGTAAAAACATTTCCACAATGCTTATATTTTTATAACAGACTTCATATACCTGAAGTGAAAACAAGTGTTATTGTTTGACAGATGCATTTCATTCTGAGTCATATATCCAGTGTTTTGGTAACATTAGTATGTGCAAAGGTGTGTTGTAATTTGACATGGTAATTGTTTAACAGTATGATTCTCTATTCATCATTATGCTTATTTAAAAATAAGCATAATGATTTCTTACTTGAGTAAGAGTATAATACATTTATTAAAAAAAACAACTCGAGTAAGACTACATAGTACTGATTCAAATATCTACTTGAGTAAAGAAAAAAAGTACAGCCTGAAAATGTACTCAAAAAGTATTTTGAAAGTAAAAAGTACATGCTCATGGGGGGCACGCGGTGGCCGAGCGGGTAGAGAGGCCGCCCCCCAGATCATAGGTTGAGCCCCAGTTTCCGATTTAATACTGTCACTCTCTCTCTCAATATAGAATGAAAAACGGCGCTTGCGGCCAAAAAAATGTAAACTTCAACTTTTAAAAAAAGGAAAAAAAAGTACACGCTCTTAATTGTACTCAAAAATAATTTTTAAAAGGGGGCGCGCGGTGGCCGAGCGCTCACCTAAACTTTTTCACCAAAGTTTGGTGAAAAAAAGTACTTTTCCCTGTTTCCCTGAAAAGTAAAGAGTAGAAGTACCGATATTTTTATTAAAAATTTACTGAGTAAAGTATACTTGAAAATTCTACTCAAGTGCAGTACTTAAGTAGTTGTACTCCGTTACTTGCCATCTCTGCATATAAGCATAATATAATTTTTGGTCTGACAGTGTGAACATTGCCAATATCTCTATTTATTGTTGTGTACACTGGACTACAGAATATTTCAAATTAATTCAGGTTTTGAGCTAAAAATGTTCTGTCAACCAGTCATCCGTCACCCATCCGTGGAGGGGGGAGAGGCGGTCGTCGATGGTGAAGCGGTTAGTGTGAAGACGCTGAACCTAAAAGATGTGCCCCCATTGAAGGACAAAAGATGAGAAAATACTAATAAATGCTGAGGCTAATATCTGAAGTCAGCAAGCGTTTTAACACGTATTTCTACCTCCACCAGGCTGGAGACCTGATTGAGTTCTTCCGCCCCGGGTACGAGCACTGGGCCGTGTACGTTGGTGGCGACGACGTCGTTCATCTGACCATCAATTGTAAGTTCAACAAGAAAAATGAAAAAAACTTCCTCGTCTGTCCACAAGATGGAGCCCCAGGTGCATGGGGCTTGATGACTGACAGTGAAAGTTGGATGCATGCACAACTGGAAATAGTCTCCCAGACATAGGAAATGTTCAAATATATAGGGAACAGAAAAAAAAAACATTTTTAACCGGTTTTGTGGATTTGAGATGGCAAAAGTATCCAACT
>OMKY01113735.1:10832-24230 GCA_900302395.1 Bregmaceros cantori | reverse complement strand
CCCCCCCCCCGCCTCTACCCTGAATGCCCTGCCGAGAAGCATCAGAAATACATTTTCATTCATTCACTCATCTGCACACACACACACACACACACACACACACACACACACACACTACAACAATATGCATTCTCACAGACACACTTGTGCGTGCCCTCAGACACGAGCAGATGCATATGGATGTGTGCACATAGACACAAATACAGATACACACTCACACACAGTTCACACACTCAAACACACGGCTTCCCGACCCACTTCCCTCCCGTTTCCATCTCTGTTACAGACGGAGCGTAACAGTGGTGACATCACGGCGGATGGCATGACATACGGCGGAGGGAAAAGAGAGAAGAGGGGAAGCGAAGGAACGGAGGGAGGAGTGATTATATGCAGCCAGACGTGAAAGGACGCCTTTAGAAAGCACCGCACTTCTTCTCTTTCTTCTACTTTTTCCCTTCCACCCGCACTCCCTCGCTCCTCCAAATGCCATTGTGTCAACCTGTCACAGTGTGGCGTCACCAGCAATATCGTGGGGGTGGACCAGAACTGGTTGATGGGTTGGCAGCTTGCTGCAAAAGGTTAGGTTGGTGGTGCCTATGTTTTATGCTGTTTGATGCCTCCTATAGGATTTCATTCCAGTGCTGCTTTTTATACACTCAATGTGCTGGGGTACCTGACTATGACCTAGAGATGGCAGTAGAAAGCAAGTGGTGAGCATAATACGGGGGTAGTTAAGGAAGCAAAATGGAAACGGGTCAAAAGCCCAATTCGCAGTAGACATTTATTAACTATGGACCCCTGGTAATTCGGAATAATTGCGGAGGACGTCTGAGTTTCATTTGACGTGCGAATGTGCGACGTCTGTGATTTGGAAAGTAATAATCCACTGCAAGTTACCTACTGTGATTCGGAGAAACAGCACAATGGTTTGAATTTTGAATTTGTTTAACTTTGTTAATACACGCGCACATTTCTGTGTATGTGTGTATACGTGTGGGCCAGCAAAAATACGGCACATGTGTCATAATGTCTTTTAAATTGAGCAAAAGACAGGCTTTTACTAATCCCGTCAGAATGCGCGACAAAATAACAGAGGTCAGTCGGTAATTGTGAAATACTGGAGGTCCCCACGTAATTCAATGGCAGTGCGAATTGGGCTTAAGTCTATATGACATCACAAGGGAGTGAACCAATGAAAACAGATGTGTACTTTGATACAGAGCAGGTTGCATATTGATACAGAAGAATCAGACAGACAAGAATCTGAATGTGACGTCATACTACATGCTGAACTCCAGTCACTGCCACTGACTGTGATGTGATGAAGAATCTGCCGAGACACACAAGACGGTGAACGACACGGGAGGAGGCGGCGGTGGCCACACAAAACCATAACTCCACATACACTCTGCGTTTTGGGGCTGTTTCATCCCCGGGCTGCTTTTTATACAAAAAAAAAGTATCCAACCGATTAGTCGATTAATCGTTTCAATAATCGGCAACTAATCAACTATCAAAATAATTGTTAGTTGCAGCCTTACTACAAAAGGCCATACACAGTATCAAGGCAGACACCTAAACTAAAAGGCGTCTTTGCTGGCAAAACCGGTTTAGCTGAATCATTGGGTCTGATGCACGGCCTGTTCCAACGCTACATTACAGCAATCTGATTGATTAAAAAAATAAATAAAATGAGGCCGTCAAGCCCACGGGCACATCTACAATCACTGTAGCAAATAGAAGTGAAATAATCGTGAGCCGGAGCCAGCTACGCCACTATCCCCTGCTATACCTCGGCTGCAGAAAACATAATTTGCCTGTCGGTTGCCAGTGTTGATGAAATAGTCAAAGTTGTGCCAGAAGTGAACTCTGAGCAATTCATTTTTTTCCCCTCTACCTAATCAGGTTGCCCTGGCAACAAGCAATCCATTGCTATTTGCCGCGGTGAATCGAGAGAGAGGCAATATTATACACGTCGCAAGGACGGGAGGACAGTGAGGGGAAGGGATGGTGTAACACGGTACTGACACCAGCTGTTCTGTAACACCGTGGAGGCACAGGCCACACACACTGCACAGAGTCGTTCAGCATGACGTATATTCAGAGTTAGGAAAGTTATTACCTGCGCCGGGGCGGAGCCTCAGAGCATGTTATGTTTTTAGTCGCGCTGGTTTGTCCCCTGGATAACTGAAATAGTTGAGCACGGATCTGGATGAAAGTTTTGCAGAGTTGTTAGAAATGACGAAAGAAAGAATGTTTGGTGCATTTCTGTAGCCTATAAGTAAAATAATAGTCATACATCAATGGGTATACGAACCCACGGCGCTACTCGGCATGAGGCCTGGGGGATGCGCTCTCTAAACGCCTTTGTTCAACAACTTTTAATTAAGAACAAAAATCTTTTTCAATATTTTTTATTAATATAATATAATTTAATAGAAAAAAGTAATGTGAAATAGAAGTCTCCTCTGAAGTCCACTGACGCCCCCCCAAGGGAAGACGTGACTCTCACTTTGAAACTGTTGCAGCCCTGCTCTATGGCAGCTACCCCACGGTTGTAGACTCCCTTCCGGCAGGGTAACATCAGGTTATCAGGGCTCTGCCGTCACCTGCTTTCCCCCTACAAGCTGACACGCTCGGACATGCAAATTGTTCCTTCGCGCCGCGCAGATGTTGACGACCGCGACATTCAGTGATGGCCACCATCTTTCATTCAAGGGATTCTGTTCATTTGTATCACTTCTGTTCACCAGAGTAAAAAAAAAATGACAGATACAATTTGTTTTGGTTTTATATCACAAGAAAAAAAACATCCAAGGTCATGTCAGGTAAGATATGACAAATAACTCAACACAACGCTGAAATAAATCCACACAACACATTATCCTTAGACAAACCATTAGTATTGATGGATGTCACTTTGAACTAGGATAATGAGAATTAACACAAATGAACACATCCACTCAAATGTCTATCAGTACATTCCATCCATCAAAAGATGTTTGTTGTGCTGGCTCTGTGGTGCAGTCGTTAAGACACACGTACGGTGTACAGCGTTGAGAGTTTTCCTTTTACAATGCCTTCGTCCAATCTGTCTCAACCCACTTTCAAAGTGGAAACTGGAAAATTACCTTAAAGAAAAGATGTATTTGTCCGCAAGCATCACTATCTCGGGAGAGTGATAGTGTAGTACAGTGGTTTTCAAATTGTGAGGAACACCTTCTCTGAGGGGAGCCAGTGGCCTATCGCATCGCATTAACCACTCGGCCACCTTGTCACATGACATTATGCTCCTGGGGTCCTTTGTAATTTCTGACCAGCTGAAGATTGGGAAGCGGGGAAAGCTGCATCGCCGAACAAAGGTACCACCAAGATTTGAACTCGGATCACAGGATTCAGACTTCAGAGTCCCCCCCGCCCCTCCTTAATGACAGATTTTCAAATGTGCACAGTGGGGTTGGCCCAGTGGCGCAGTTTGTTGCTGCTAAGCCAGTCCCGTTAATAGACTTGTGGCTGTGGCTTGGATCATAGCACACGCAGCGCCGTGAGATCACTTTCCCTCACGGTCATATACTGTAGCTCGTCCCTCTCTGTCATCCCGCTTTCACACTAACGCTGTCAATAAAAATGAGAAAAAAAAAAATAGTAAAAAGATGATTAAATGTTTTTAAAACCAGTTTAAGAACATACAAACATGTTATATAGATAATAAAGATGTGTATAACATTTTAAATCGGCCTCAATCTCTACCTTCAAGACCAACCTCAAAACCCACCATTTAAAAAATTCCCTCCTCATTGTAATTGATGTAATTGGTGCTTGTTTGTTTATTTTCTCTATTTTATTTTATTGTTGTTTCTTTTATACTTTTGTAAGGCGACCTTGAGTGCCCTGAAAGGCGCCTCTAAATAAAAAGTATTATGATATTACTATCATTATTATTTATTCATGCAATTTTTTAGTCTGTGTGGAACATAGCGACAATAATAACAGTAATAAAAATCAAGAGAGAGGTGGGGAAAGGGATTTTGAGTTCTCCTAGGGGAGGCTCACTATCCCAAGCCCCTGGTGTTGTGCATCAGAGGGTGTCTGTGCCTGTGGTTGCCTGTGAGCGGTTGCCTTAACAGCACTCTACAAACACCAGATGGCAGGGGTCTCCGGATGGGTTATTTCTCAGCTTTCATGAAATAAATAAGTCATTTGGCGTAGTGGAGGGAAAAAAATAGATTTGACTTGCAAACACCTTCCCTTTGCCTGCGTCACAGTGCCCATCTGCTCAGAGGGTCATCTTGTATGTGTGTGTCTGTGTTGATTTATGTTTATAATGCTGAAACCCGCCCAAGCCCCCCCACCTGCATGGATGCATGCTAGCATAAGCATTCATGGGAAACCACACTGTGTTATCTAGAATCAGGCTGTTGCATGTGACATCACAAGTGAGCGGCGGCCATATTGCTGCCAGCGAGCGGTTTGTTTACGCTCTCACTGCATGCCCAGAGAGTACAGAGATACAGTTTGAGAGAGAAATAACTGTTAAAATGCGCAAAATATGGAGGGGTCCGCGTTGGCGCTGCGTCTACTGAGCGTCCGCAGTGTCGCGAGTTCGACTACGCTCGTCGAATTGTCTGCAATGTCTGCCCCCGATCTTCAACCCAGTTTCCTATCCAATAAATATGGAAAAACGGTGCTGACGCCGGAAAAAATAACTTAACTTAAAGAATAAATAAAATAAAAAAAATGGCCAAAATATAAATAACAAAACATGTTAAAAGCTAAGAAAGCATGTGGGATATGCCAGGACAAGCTAGAAAAGGAGGCCAAAGTGAGACATTCAGAAAAGATAAAAAACATAGTAGAGTGAGAGTGTAAACGAACCACACGCTGGCACCAATATGGCCACCGGTGCAACAGCAACATTTTGGGAACTTCCAAATGTGTACCAGAAATATTTTTTAAAAGATATTTTTTCAGCGCAAGCGCCGTTTTCTCATCCAATTGACAGCATTAGTGTGAAAGGGGGGTAAGAGAGCGGGGACCGATCGGATGTGCAGTATATGACAGTGAGGGGAAGCGATCTCACAGCGCTGAGATCTGAAGCTATAGCAACTAGACTATATATGGGGTGCCTTTAAAGGGGCCAACCTATTTTCGTCTATGTAACGGGAGAGCATACACCTACCTTATGATGGTGGTAACTTGCACTGTGCTATTCCACCAAATGTTCTAATGCTCCGCAAACGCATGATTAAATAAGCTGCACAAGTGTTTTCATTTACTCATTTTTTTCGGATGTACTAGTGGAACCAGCCATCTCATTGGTCCAGAAGAACATGTGACCACACCGAGTGAGTAACTTCAAATTGTTTTTTTCAAAATGTATGGGCGCGCGTTAAGTGTAACGCCTTTAACCACTCAGCCAACGACGCCCCCAAACATTGGCATTTTTATCAGATGATCCTTGCATGAACTCATTAAGCCACGGCAAAGGGCAGTCGTGGACACGTCTGTGAAGGCAGTGAGATCATCACACTAACTCTAGAGTAAACTGAGCTAACGAACTCGACGAAAACATACTGTTTGTGGCTGAAAGGAGTCTGTTGGGTCTGATAAAGAGTAACACGCGCCCCCCCGACTACAGTGATGGATGAGGTACGCTGGGTTCAATTTGCCATAATTAATGGGGCTTTTAACTAGGAAAATCAATATGATGCACAGACAAAGGGACTGTTAGAGCATCAGACTTCCTGCTGACGCCTCGCACTCCAGGCCGAGCGCAATTCATTCAATCAGTCCCTCATTATCCCCATCCATGCATTGAATTATTCATGCATTCATTCATAAACTTCCCAATTAGGTTACGTTTAGACATGTATGATATGTCAGCAGTGGGGTTTCAATTTCCGATTCGCCCTAATTATTATTCTAGCGTCAAAATGTTAAATCGCTCTGGTCTCATTCAAATTGTACCATTTTTTGGAAATGGCTGCTTTTTTTTTGTTATGGCACACATCATCATTAAATCACTATTTCCTACATCTACATCTAGCCATTCTTGGAGATGGAATGGTCCAATTTCTAGATGAGAATAAAAAGCTAGTGCACAGTCTGCTACATGCAGAAGCAAGTACCCCCAACCACACCATTCTCTTCATACAATTACAATTTTAAGTTACTGTATATGAGATCATTACTTTTTTTCATGAGGTTATTTTGCCGTCTTTTATTTTTTTTATGTTCATATCTCAACTATACAAAGTTATGCAGTCGGCGCCGACTGCTGAAGGGATATCCCTGCAATGCGGTAGAAGCATCTTCTTCTTCCTCTTTTGTTGTTCAACAGCGTTCAACTCTTATTCTTTCAATATGATATCATAGAGCCATGCTTGTTGCGATATCATATTATATGATACTGGTCAGCGCTAGTGACTATGATGTCATAGGTGATCAGCGCGAACCCCGCCCAAGCTGGTGGCGGACAACGCAAAACCATAATAATTACGCTTACCCAACCCTTCAGGCTGATGTGGCCTGAAGGCTTCATAAACAGATCAAGGTTGTTGGGTAGTTGTCAATCGATGAGTTTACACTAATTGACCAGACCTGCCTTGCCCGTGTGTCAAGTGCCTATGAGGGGACACTGGTGACCCATCAATAACTGGGTCACTGACAGAGCATTATTCAAGTCCCTGGCTGGTTGTGTCTGCATATTCAGCATTACTGTATACTAGTGCCGTATATCTCCCCCCAAAATGAGATTTACATTATTTATTTATTTACATATATATTTGTATGCCATATTGGTGAGTCACGGTTTTGACTCTTCGATTCGCCACCTCGCCTATCTGTAAATTAGCAATTGTTAGAAAAACCCTCAGACGAGTGTGTGTAAGTGTGTGTATGTTACCACCCTGCACTGAATATTTTTTTACGTGCAAAATCAATTTCAAATCAACACTTTTCGGACATTGAATATTGAGGTAAACTATATTTTGTAGCTTGATGATAAATTCTCCAGTTCTCAGTCCAAGTTAATCAGTTGTTCATGTTTTCACCTGACTCCTCGATGTGAACACTTGGCGACTGCCAATCGGTCTCAATCTAGCGTTTATGAGGTCCCTGTGTGAATGGTTAGACGCTTGACATTTTAAAAGAACTGGATGAAATTTGTGCTTCTGTGAATTGTTCAAACTGCGAGTGCTTTTTAGCACGAATCAAAGTTCATTGTACACATACATGTATATATACCTGTCTGTACACAAATGTATTTGTACATGTGTCTGTGGTGAATTGGACAGAAACACACACACAAGCACCTACCTACGTACCTACACACAACCACACAGACAGATACACTACCAATCTGTAAACCCTAGAAGCCATTTTCTACACTGACCCAGGGGCGCTTGCAATCAGAAGGCGTGCGGTCGATACCATAGTATAACACACGGATGGCCTCTGACCCCAGTGTGTCTCCCTCCTTTGCCATGAATAATTCCGTTGCCGTCCTGACCCCTGAGATCCCGTCGTCGTATCGCCAACCCCCTCCGCCTCCCCCACTCCCAGCCTGCCGCCGAGCGCGCCCCCACTGTCTACATGGCTTTGACCAACAAATCCTTTGATCCAAGCCGAGTGCACACACTCCTGCACCCTTCCCCGCAGACCACGTCCACACCCTCCTCTTTCCCCCTCCGCGCTCTAGCACCCTATTTTGCCTCCAGTAAATACACTCTTTCGAAGTCTCCCTCCCTCTCTCTCCCGGTCTGTCTCACCACCTATTCCAATTCTCTCTCTGTCTCTCTCCCTCGTCCTCTCTTTCCCCCCGACCTCTGCAACTCACAGTGAAACTCTCTCTCTCTCTCTCCCCCTCTCTCTATCTCACACATCTCACACTCTATTTGTCTTTCTCTGTTTCTCTCTCCCATCCAGCATTGATTCAATCAATATTGTATCAAAATTTACTGCATTTTTATAGCAAAAATGCACTATTCACTATTTTTTCACAGCTGGCTTTACCAATTCACGATGGCTTCTCGATTCACCACATCGCTGACCCGTACAATGTTATGATTATGCCTCTTTGGAGCAGGGAAGACGTCATAAAATGCATATCGACTTTAGACTTTATTCCGAACACTGGGTAATGTCAGTCGGCATGGCCACCTAAAAACAATGTGCTTGGGGTCCGAGTGGTTATGGACACGGCACCTAACGCGTCATTCATCTCTTCAACTCAGTTTCAGACTAATCCTATCCAATAAAGATGGAAAAACGGCGCTGATGCCGGGAAAAATAACTAAACAAAAAAACAATGCGCTTGGCTCAGGTGGCACTCATTGTCCTCCAGAAAACTCTCCACCCCACCCCACTTTGCCTCTATGAGTGTCTCTCCTCTTCTCTCTCACTCTCTGTTTCTGTTTCTCTCTCTCTCTCTCTCGCACGCCCTCCCCTGCTCTCTGCTAAGTCGGTGAACCGTGAAACCAGGCAGCATGTAAGGGAGTGACCTTCGACATGCAGCCCGCACTTGCATTTGTGTTTCCTCCTCGAGACTTCCTCCCAAGCTTGTCTTGTGTCCGTATCATTTACTGGCGGTGCCCCTTACACTCATTCCAATGTACGATAGTGCTCAGACTTACACATTCACACACACCAATGGAGGGGGCTGCCATGACCGGTGCCCAACCACCTCCCGAAAAATTTAGGGCTCAATGTTCATATAATGTTGGAGATTTGAACCACCAGCCTTTTGGTCTCCAACCCTCTAGTATTTGGAACAGGTGCCCTACTAAATTAACTACAGCCAGCCCTAACCACCATAAATAACTAGTAGGGTTAAAATAAATGAAATAAAATAAATAAAAGTGTGACCGTGTGATTGCCCACTAGGGGCAGCTTCACAGACAGTCAGCACACAGATAACAGACAGGCTAGAACTAACTAAACAGACAGGCAGAGAAACTGGAGGGGGCAAAATATCAACTGAGCTAAATACGGAACTGGCAAACAGAATTCAAAGCTTTATTAAAACCAACAGCCAGCCAGAGCAGAAACAAACCTTCCTCTCCATTCAAGCCAGGCGGAAACAACTAGACTGATATCAGAAGTCGGATGATAAATGTGAAATCGACCTTGATGGTTTGCTTGTCAGGTCAAGTCAATTACGGACAAACCGAACACTGGAGAGGGGGGTGGGGGACAGAACAAATCGAACCAAAACCAGATAAAAACGAACTGAACCAGAACCAAACCTCAGAAAAGAACATGGAAACAGAACCAGGGAACGGCAGCACAGACAGTATGGAGAACAGGATCAGAACAGGGTCAATTGCGTCAAACTGGTAACCGTGCGCCCTTATAGACGAGTTCGGGGCGTACTTCCGGTGTCTGAACATCACGTCCGGTGTCATTTAGTTTGCTGTGTTTTGGGCAATTTTTCAACATTTATATTCGGTGGGAACACACACCTACAGGGTTATTTAAAACGGATGGTGGTCACTTTCACTGTGCTATTCCTCACCCAAATGCTCTTGTGCGGATCTGTGACCCACAGATCCGCACTCAGTGCAACTCATTCTATTTTCTCATTCCTTTTGGAAATACTAGAAGAAGCAGCCAGCCTATTGGTCCAGAAGAACATGTGACCACTCGGTGAGTAACTTTAAGTCAGATTTTTTTTAAGTCGGATTTTTAAGTCATCAATATTTATGTAAAATGATGAACGATGAAAGGGTGTGATGTGTAACTCGTCACAGAGCGACATCTAGTGGTCGGATTTTGAATTGGTGAGCGTTTTGTGTGTTTTTTGTGAGCCACCACGGTCAACTATGATGAGATTAAATGGAACTCATACAGACATCGGAAGTTTCACCGGCAGGACAGAATGCCAGCCCCCTGTATTTCGCGGGTAAACTCGTCTATATGGACGAGCAAAGCAGATGTAACGAGCAAACAGGACCCAGACGGCAACATGAGGTTCATTACGTCACCGTGTGACGTGCCGGCTGAGGGCGCTAGCCCGCCACTCAGTGGCCACACTCAGGTACGCCGGCAGCTCGCCCACCGGCCATGACAATCATTTGCTAGCATGATATCATCTGGACTCAATAGAAAGCCACTTCAATATAACAATGCATTTGTCCGATGTCCATTTGATTGATTGATTTACTTCATTCACCCCCAATGTGAGAAGGAAGTCGGTGCTCTAGTTCTGTGACAAACATTTAATCAGGCCCTAGGGTGCATCCATCTCCTTCCATTGTACTAATCTTCATTCAAGCCAAAATGGAAGTGATCTGGCTCACATCGATGCCACCAGAGCCGCAGCAGATGGGGCTGTCATAGAGAAAACACACAATATGCTGCCCGGAATTGGCAGAGCGGAGCTCATTGAAGCATTGTGTCCCCATTGGGGATGGAGCAGAGTAGGTAAGGAAATGTAATCATGAGTGTATTATCGCTATCACTAGCGTGCATCCACCCGCAGTTGATCAGACTTTAACATCAATGCACATTGTATTTGGTTTCTTTTTTTGGTATTTGCAGAGATACTACAATCCTCATCAATTATATTTATTGACCAGTGATGGATCCGCCGGGGGTCATCTCAAACTCCATTTGCACTAAAAAAAATGAAACGTTAAATTTGTTTTTTTCATTGAAAGAATGTGAATACTTTAATTTCTGTTTACTTAACTTCAACATGTATGAAATCATTTGCATTCTTTCAAGGAAAAAAAATTGATGTTTTTGATTTTGACCTTTTTTTTTAAGGTGATCCTTTTTTCAGTGTGGAAACATGTGGAAGCACTCAAGAAAAACTAGATCTAATTTTTGCAAGTTGACTGTATAGCTATAAATCCTGCAGCATTTATAGCTAAACAGAGCGTTATTGTTCCGTAGAAGTCCTTGGAAGTTAAAGTTTACTTGCAGGTCTTTCCAAGTCCCTGTCCTCACGTTAACTCGCAAGCAGCCAATTTATTGACAGCCTGTTTCTCTGTATCTGCTGTAAGTGGAATCTGATTGGCACACAATCATTAGGTCGAGCCATTTGGCAGCAGGAGCATGAACAGGAGCATTCACTAGAAAATAGCAAATTGAGCTACTCCACGGTGAAGGCTAACCTATGCTGCATAACAGACCTCATCTTAGAATTTATCTTAGCGCTTGGTTTTATTTTCTGGCTTCACTGGAAACCATTTTTAAAACTAGAATTATTAGGAAAGCCAAAAAAATCTTGGCTGATGCACACCACCCTGCGCATCGCTTTTTCACTCCCCTTCGCTCAAGCAGGAGGAAACTTTTCACAAGTGTCATGTGTAGAACATCCCGTCTACAAAATAGCACTCACCCAAGGGTAAGGCAATTAGATATTTGAATGGGTCCCACTAGTCTGTATTGTGTGGCAACATGCTTGTCCTGTGTACTTGTCTACTGTCGCACTTTTTGTTGACTATTGCACTGCCATGATGACTATTTGTGTGTCGAATGTGTTGATACTTTGTTGTATGTGAGCAGCAACCAAAGCTATTCCTATCACATTGTGAAATGACAATACATTATTGAATCTTGAATCTTGAATTTTCAAGCTCCAAGATCATGTGCTAAGAGTTAGAATCTGAGGCATCAAACATGATGGATACGGCAATTAGAATGCGCACTATTCGGGGGGCACGCGGTACCAGAGTGGTTAGAGAGCGCCACAGGCCGAGCAGCGCCGCGTGTTCACATACCCTCTCTGTCTTTTCTGCAATATGTCTCCCCCCGACTCTTCATCCCAGTTTCCGATTGAATCCTGTCACTGTCTCTCTCAATAAAGAAGAATGGAAAACGGGGCTTGTGGTCTGTGATGTTTTAACCAACTGCATGCAAGCCCTTTGAGAAAGTGTCCCTCTCGACAGCTAGAGATGGCCTCAAGTATTGCCTCAATTTCATCAAGTCAAGTCTGCTGGTCGATTTGACAGTGACTTGGGGGGGAGGGTCAAGCTATCATAGTTATTACGAGGGAGACTGTCACATGCTATTATGGTGACGCACATGTACAATCATGCCCCTGGAAGTTGTCATGACAACGGAACTCAGATATTTATCTTGTTTTGTATATAATCATATATAGACGGGGCAACTGCAGCCACAAAATCGCGGTGCAAGTCCCATTTTCTCATCTTATTGAAAGCTGTGGCGTGAAAGGGGGATGAGAGAGTTGAGACGAGCCGAACTAAGCCAAGACTATGTCTGGGTCTGGCTTGGAGCAACGTTCTTACCCGTTGCGCCACAGGGCCAGTGCTTAGGATGCGATCCTCAAACGTGGCACTATGGTCAAGTGGCTCTTCGAGCTTTCCTCCGCACCACTCAAAAAGCTTGTTCAGTCAAAGCTCACCGAAAGATCTAACAAGAATTCAAAAATAATGCTTTTGCACGACTTTATATTCTTGTATTCATTGACTTCCTTATACCCTGGAATATTGTGCTGATGTAAAAAGTTTTTTTTTTCCCTTGATCATCCCTCCTCCTTTCTTACTCCGCCCCTACATGGACATGGATGAAATGACACCATGGTGTTAGCAAAGTTAACACATGCAAAGGAAATCAGATAAAAATATAGCATTTCTACTAAATCTGATGCAACCCTCGCTTCATTGCGAAATTGCAATGAACAATTAATGGTGTCGCAAGCCATCCTTCAAATACACTAACTCGCGGAGTCGGACTTTGGCCATGTAACAGCTCTATGCTCTATCTCTGCTGTCCGCAAATATGTGTACATATTTGTTTTTATGTGAAAGCCCTGGATCTATTCTATTCTGTTTGTATTTATAAATAAACAATATGGCTGATGTGCATACGATTCCAGCGACGGCTGGATGCCATCGCGCCGTGGCAGACATCTTTACAAAGTATGTCCTGAGGGAGAATCAGTGAAGTGAATTAATGAGATCCGAGCGCTGCACAGTGTTAAGAAAACACACACACACACACAGACACACAGACACACACACATAACCACACACAGACACACATCTCTCACACTATCTCTCCATCACCACACTTGCTCTCCATGACGTTCTCTTTGCCTCCCTAGTTTTAATGAAGGCCCAAAGACAACATGACACAGCAAAAGTGACCTTTAAGCAGACTGACTTTCTGAATCTCTCCCTCCCTTCCTTGTCTCCCTTTCTCTCTTTCTCTCTTTGCATCTTTAACTTTGTTCCTTTATCGCTCTCCGTTATCGCTCTCTGTCTCTCTGCCGCTGTCTCTCTCTTTTTTATCTCTCCCTCGGTTTCCTTTACTTGGTCTCTTCCTATCTCGCTCTCTCTCTCTCACTCTTGATATTTTCTTCCTAACCTCCAAGGAAAGGATAAGGAGAGTGTGCAGTCTTTAATTAAATACCACAATATGTCCCAA
>OMKY01113510.1:0-10613 GCA_900302395.1 Bregmaceros cantori | reverse complement strand
GCTCGACGCAGCGTCCAAGTTCTACGTAGGTCAGTTTCTAGGTAGACAAGTTTATGTGTTCAGCTAGTTAGTGTGTGTACCTATGTCGTCTCCTGCTTACCTGATTAGCCGTTAGCCAGCTAGCCGTCTGGTAACCCGAGGCTGTCTACTACTGCAGGAACGATCTCTCCGCCTCAAGATCGGTCCCGTTTGGATTACGAGCCCTGCAACTTGAGATGAGTACTTCTCACAAGACTCTTTATATTTAGTGTTTATTACCTGTGTCCAGAGACTTGCTTGCCTGTACACTATTGTTTATTTTATACCTTTTCGCACAAGTGTTTGTGCTGCAATTGTTCTATGTTTGCCTTTTGATTTGCTGATGAAACGGATGTCCTGGGACAGGCATCCAACCCTTCTTCTGAGTCCATCATTATCATAATTATTATTATTCATTCGCACTAGCTACACGAATCATAACAAGAACGTCTAATTCAAATTGTAAAATGCATTCTCATTTTTCACCATCATGTTAAAGCCATGGAAAAAAACATATTAAAAGACATTTTTCAAATAACAGCTTGTTTGCTAAAACCTTTTCACGATAGACGAGTTCGGGGGGTACTTCCGGTGTCTGAACGTCACTTACGGTGTCATTTACTTGCCGTGTATTTGGCCTTTTTTTAAACATGTCTATTCGGTGGGAACACACACCTACAGGGTTATTTTAAACGGATGGTGGTAACTTTCGGTGTGCTATTCCACACCCACCCCGCTCTAGTGCGGATATGTATGTGCGGACTGCATTTCATCAATATTTATACAAAAAGGTTAACGAAGCAAGAGGAGTGATGTGTAACTGGTCACAGAGCGACATCCAGTGGTCGGATTTTAAACTGGCGTGCGTTTTGTGTGTTTTGTGTGCCCGGACCTCGGTCCAGCACCAGAGTTGGCATAGGCAACAATAAGGCACCGGAAGTGACCTTAAGAACGGCGGGACAGAATGACTCTCCCCAGAGGTTCGCACGTAAACCCGTCTATACTTATTTATTTACATAATTAGTTACCAATAGTTAAAAATGGGCAAAGTGCATGACGACGGACACTTTGTGCACTCCTTGGACCCGATTTTGACTACGTAGCAGAAGGGGCGGGGCCACAGCGGCAAAAGTTTCAAAACAAACAACGGCAACCAAAGACACAGCAGTGAGTGCGGGCACCAGGGCTTGAAAACGAAATTATTTTCAAACGTTTGGTTCCGAACGGTTCATGCAGTCCTATGTTTAACGTTTTCGTTAAACAGAACAGCTCCGCTACCAAAAATATATGTCCTGAACCGGTTCGGAACGGAACTTTTTACAATTTTATGCCTACTTTAGATATAGTTTATACATAATTCATGTGGTGGACTTTCAAACTTCAGTGCAAATAAGACCTCCTGGCGGCAGAGAAGTGGACACACAACCGGAAATAGTCTCCCTGACATAGGATATGGTAACATATATAGAGAACGGAATTAACCAGTTATTAACCGTTTTTTTCTGGATTTTGAATGTTCCGTTTCTCCTCCAGAACAGTTGAAGACTTTTTTTGTTTCCATTTCTGCTCCTCATACATTTCAGTAAAAGTCTGTTCGTTTTGGGTTTTTCATTTTTTGTTCCTTGAACCGGTTCAGAGCCCTGCTGTGCCGGCTTTGTATTTTATTCGTAGTTTATTTATTTCATAGTCAAGTGTCACAGTAATGTGATATAAACCACAACTGACCTGTCATGTTACTTTTTAGTGTACCAGGTGATATCGCTGGGCAGTGGGATGTGACCTCACACGACCACTATTTCCGTTTGCTTCGTCACAAAGTACTCCACTCCATGCACTTTGCATGGAGTGTGTAGTGCACAATGTGCACAAAGTACACAAATTCAAACACAGCCCCTAACACACACCTACACGGTTATTTACAAATTGTGGTGGTAACTTGCGGTGTGCTATTCTTCACCCAAATGTTATCGTGCGGATCTGTGACCCACAAACACATGATTTAATAATCAGTTCAACCCGTTCCATCCTCTCATTCCTTTTGGAACGACTAATAGAAGCAGACAGCCTATTGGTCCAGAAGAACATGTGACCACTCGGTAAGTAACTTTAAGACGGATTTTGACTGTATTTCATCAATATTTTGTGAAAAAATGATGAACGATGCAAGGGAGGTGATGTGTAACTGGTCACAGACCGACATTTAGGGGTCGGATTTTGAATTGGTGAGCGTTTTGCGTGTTTCTTGCGAGCCACCGCGGTCCACTACGATGAGATTAAATGGAACTCATACACGCACGGGAAGTGTGTTTCACCCGGCGTGACAAAATGCCAGCCCCCTGTATTCCGCGGGTAAACTTTCGCGGATCTATATAATGGACATGGAGTGGTAAATAACATCACTTAACCGTACATATACATATACTACACCGTATACTCCGCCAACTTGTCTGCAGCCCGATTGTTGCAATACATGAACTGTTCAGTTTTCCTTTTCGGCAGTGCCATACATAATAAATCCCGTACTTTCCGCACTATAAGACGCACCTAAAAGGCATTCATTTTCATAAAATAACAAGGTGCGCCTTATAATCCAGTGCGCCTTATATGTGGATTATTTTCTGGTTATGATTACTGACCTAAAAGTGATTTATGTGGTGCACTCCATTGCAATGTGTGAGTAGGGCCGCATGACACCTCAAGTATTACTGCGTGCAAGGCCGTGGAGCGTGGAGTAATACATGCTATTCTTCACTACAGTACTACTGTTTGTAAACATTTCTAAAGGGAAAATAGGGCCGGCAAATATACACTCTTACGACGTTGAATTTAAAATAAAGGCTGTCCATCACGCAGTTGAACACGATAATCAAGCAGCAGCGAGAGAGTACAACATCAATGAATCGATGGTGCGAAAGTGGAGGAAGCTTGTGATTTGTGGTTATCTGTCCTGTGTATCTTGGTGCGCCTTATAGTCTGGTGCGCCTTATATATTTTTTTTTTTCTTCCAAGGACTGCTTGTTGGGGGTGCGGCGTATAATCCGGTGCACCTTATTGTTGCCTATGCCATCTCTGGTACTGGACCGAGGTCCGAGCACACAAAACACATAAAACGCACAGCAATTCAAAATCTTACCACTAGGTGTCGGTCTGTGACCATTACACATCACCCCACTCGTTCCGTTCAAAATTTTGTATAAATATTGATGAAATACAGTCAAAATCCGACTTAAAGCTACTCACGAGTGGTCACATGTTCTTCTGGACCAATAGGCTGGCTGCTTCTACTAGTTATTCCAAAAGCAATGAGAAAATGGAACGAGTTGCACTGATTATTAAATCATGCGTTTGTGGGCCACAGATGTGCACGAGAGCATTGGGGTATGGAATAGCACACTGCAAGTTACCACCACAATTTTAAAATAACCCTGTGCTCCCACACCGGAAGTGACGTTCAGAGACCGCAAGTACCCCCCAAACTCGTCTATAGTGCGGAAAATAAGGTATATAAGACTACTCACCGGATATAGCCGACCTGTGGCCGGTGCTGCAGGTACCAGCGGTAGGACACTTTGTCCTTCCAGCCCACGTTGCGTGGGTCCTTCCACAGCAGACGGACCTGGTCATTAGTGTCCCCCGTGTGCCACAGACTGTTCCGCAAGTGCTCCCCGGGGCCGGACGTCGACTTGACCGCCTAGAGATGGGCAGTAGGACAGATAAGATAAGATACTTTATTTCGTCACACATACATACATGTACAGTGGAATTCTTCCTCCGCATTTAACCCATCCCTGAGGAGCGGGGGGCAGGGGGGCCAACTCCAGATTCTGAGCCAGTGCCTCGGCCAGGGGGACTGACTGGAGCAACTAGAACATGTTTTTGGTGGTGGGGGAAACTGGAGTGCCCGGGGGAAACCCACGCAGACACGGGGAGAACATGCATCTCCACACAGAAAGGACCTGTCCGGGTTGGGATTCGAACTAGAGCCCTGCGCGGGACTGATTTTCCCGTCCCGCTCCCGCAGTGTTCAGTCCCGCGCCCGCCCGCAAATCCCGCAGGATTCCGAGTTCCAAGTCGGAAGGGGGTCGGCTTTGGGCAATAGGCGAACGTCGGAACTTCCGTTAATACAGCACTCTTTAGACCGATCGGTTAATTGAGGGAGGGGGGTCATAATTTCACAAACGCGTCAGATTTGGCGTTAATATTTTTTATTTCAGCTCCCATAGGATCCCATTCATTCTGACTCTGCCGTTGGCGCCCCTAGCGGACAGTGCCACCGGAAGAAGTCGTGTGTGGGGTGTTTCTCTCTATACTGTATAGCTCTCTCTATCTCTCCTTGTCCCGGATATACGGGTACTTTCAACAATGACAGCGCGCAGTCTGCGGCTTCAACCCGACTTTGACAAATTCATTTTCAAACAAAATTATTAATTTCAAAATGCATCATTCAAAAAAACAAATCCTATGATCAAAACTCATCACTACATAATAAACAATTATGAATGCTCTATAGTATGTAATGCCTCTTTTTTCCCCGGCTTAAGCACCACTTTCCATTTTATTAACAGGATTAGTCAGAAACTGGGTTGAAGCGATTGGGGGCAGACATCACAGGGAAGTACGTGAGGGGAGGGAAACAAGCGGCACTGCGGTTACTGTGACCCTAAACACAGTGCCATTACTATGATTGGGGCCGACCCTAGGTGCAGCGTCTTTAACCCCTTCACCAGGGCCGACCCCTGGGTGAGTGTCGTCACCTTGAGTTGGATTCCAGGTTCGGCCACGGCGCGGAAGGGCGTGGCCTGCCAGTACGTCTGCTCGGTCTGCTTCCACATGACGACGTAGAAAGATGACGAGTCCTGGTAACCGAAGATGAAGCCAGCGTAGTCATCGTCGGTCACTGTGTTAACGTGGAACGTGCCCTCAAAGTCCACGCCGCTGAAAGCTGTGTAGCCTTAAACCCACACACACAGCGTCAAGTTCCTGACATATTCCATATTAAACATAATACTAGTGCAACCATTTAAAGGTATAAATCAGGGCTTGAAAACGAAATTATTTTTAAAATGCTCCGTTCCGAATGGTTCAGGCAGGCCTATGTTTAAGGTTTTTGTTCTCTGAACCGTTCCGCACCAAAATATCGGTCCTGAGCCGGTTTGGAATGCAAAAATTCTGTTCTTAAAGTTCCTTATATTTTGCAATGTTAAGTTTAGATATAGTTTATACAGAATATATTTGGAGGACTTCAGTGCAACTGTATTCACATGAAACCCGGGTTTAAAACACCATTGCATTCGCTTCCTCGTCTGTCCACAAGATGGAGCCCCAGATGGGGCTTGACGACTGACAGTGAAAGTGGACAAAAATAGTCTCCCAGACAAAGGATATGTTAAAATATATAGAGAACAGAAAAAAACGTTTTGCTTGCATTATCTTGGACCAGAGGCTGAGTATCATGCTATTTCACCATCCAATAGTTAGCCACACTGCCTCTTAAAACCTGACGGTTATGGTTTCTGTCGACAGGCAGGTTTTAATGCTAAATGCAATCTTTTCCACACCTGTCTGTACGTGTGTTTTTCACAATATAGGTAAAATTCATCCTGAATGAAATAAATTAAGCAAGACCAAAAATTCATTAAACTATTTTCTGTATGATTTTATTAACATTATTTTAAGTAATCCAAAAGTAATCCAACATAGGATCACTTTTGGATTACTTCAAAAAAGCTTTAATCAAATAATTTCAACCAATAATTTCATGTGTTCCAAATATTTATATATATATATATATATATATATATATATATATATATATATATATATATACACACACACATACATACACACACACATGAATGAGGGGGTGACATCAGTGTTTCGAGTGGTGCTCAACTTTTATTTATTTGTGTTTTTATTTATTTATTCAATCATCGATCAACATGACAGAATCATGTAAATGAGCCAGATTTAGGCAACGGCTAAATGTAATCTGTAGTCCCCGGTGAGAATAATAAAACCATTCATGCAAACGTACAAAAGTAGTGACAAGAAAAGTGACAATTTAAAATAAACAAACACAAGACTGTGAGGAGTTTAGTTGTGTATGGATGAGATCAGTGGCTGCAGGTTTTGGTTTCCTTTAGCCATTTTTTAAGATTATATTTGAAGTTTCAGTTGTTGTTTGTTCCTCTTAATTTGAGCACGGAGATTGTTCCATATGTTGGTGGCTCGGACTGAGAAGACTGTATGACCAAAGGCCCATTCATACCTCACGTAAACTACGGATACGGGTAGGGATGGAGCGTTTCACAAGTTCTCTCCGTTGATTACGTACGTAAATTGACACTGATCTGGGGACCTTATGATTACGTTCTTGAGTATAAATAGCTGTGGTTGCACCTGGTAAAAGAACCTGTGAGGTATGAAGGCGACTACACGTGGAACGGACGGACAGATTACGTACGTAATTGGCCACATGTAGGGTATTAATCGGCCTTAAATGAGGTGGTCTAAAAGGCACTTGGCAGCCTCCTCTGGCTGTGGCTCTGGTGGTTCTGCCCGAGTTCCTTTGGATGATGGAGGAGGAGCATGGTCATTTAAAATTCTATAAAAAAGACAGGCATTGGCATATTTTGTGAAGCTGTTAAAATTAAAATTCTGTTTTTGCATGATGGCACAGTGGTGGTAATGGTTACACGCCTGTTCCGAAGCCTCTGCATTCCGAAATGAATTTCGGCATATTATTTGCCATGCGAAAAAAAAAAAAATCTGCTTGTTTTTTTAGGGTCCCTCCAAAACCCTAACCTAACTGTAACCTAACCCTAACAAAATAAGTGGATCGTTTTCAAACTTTATCGGAATGGAGTTATTTTGGAAAAGGCTTATGATCTAGTGTTTTTAATCATCTGTTTGTAAAGTGATTATATTGGCTTAAGAGTTGTCTCATGTGTTTGTGACCAGATGGTTAAGCAGTATATATATATGTGAAAGTATCATAGCATGGACAAAGAGTTTGGCTGGGTCTATTTTCAAGTATGGTCTTATGTGTCTGACGATTTGAAAAGTTAAAATGTGAGAGCTTAGATTAAAGTAATTTGATGGTGTACAGCAGGGGTATTCAACTACTTTGCTCAGAGGGCCGCATTGTCATAAGCCCAATGGGCCAGGGGCCGGAGCAGATGCTGGACTGCACATTTATAGTGCATCTGTTGAGGTAAAGAACAGAAACTCAATTAGCTTCAACCCTCAACAGCACATTTCTAGTGCTTCTGGTGATGTAAATAACAGCATCTCAGATAGATAAAACATGTTTGACCAAAAAGGATTCAGGATTGCTCTGGGGACCAGAAAAAAAAAAGATTGGCAGTCCAGATTTGGCCCTCGGGCCGCCAGTTGAATAGCCCTGGTGTACAGTGTCAAATGCCCTTCTGAGGTCTAAAGAAATAGCCGACACAACACCATTGCGATCTGATTTGTATTTAACATTTTCCAAGAAGTAACAGTTGCCAGTTTCGGTTGAATGGTTGATGCAAAAACCGAAGTGCAATGGATGCAATGGGGTGCGGCCAGTATTTAAGTGAGAAGTGGGGTTGTTTGGTAACCCACTTCTCAGCCCCCTTGGACACCACAGGGAAAATACTAATCAGTCTGTAATTTACTACATTAGTATGGTCACCCTTTGTAAAGGTGGGAGTTACCGCAGTTTTTTTTCATGTGCTTGGAAAAAAAACAGTGTTTCATTGATACCTTTATCAAGTGCACTAGAGGGCATGCTAGTCTTGCTAGTTGCTGTGGCTTAAATCACAGCACACACCTCACCGCGAGATCGCTTCCCCGCAAGGTCATATATACTGCACGTCCGCTCGTCCCCACTCTCTCATCCCACTTACACACTAACGCTGTCAATAAAAATAAAAAATGAAAACAAGAGAGTTAAGGGACACAAAATAACATTTTTATTTCATGATCATCATCACTCCCGTAGTCTGGGTGACCATTGGGGCGCCGCTGAAGACTTTGTAACCAGCGCTCTCCATTCCCCTCGACCACTCGCATGGTGTCTCAGCCTGCAACTTGTCCATTCTTGGATGTTATCTTCCCATCGCCTGTCTTCCTCTCCTCCATTTTTTTCCTTGTTTTTGAGAGTCCTTGGGATCTTGCAACATGTCTGTACCATATTTTCATTTACTAGTACATAACTTTGACACTATATTCTCATGGGGAGAGAGACAGAGGTGTTTTGATCGGCCAGATGGGGGTTGGGTAATTAATTATTCAGGGATACATTGAATGACGTGTACACACACACACACACACACACAATGACGTATATAAACTGCTGTGCTCCGACGAACCAGCATCACACCACAGCTCTTTCGTTTGAGAATGAGTAGAATTATCACGGTAATCTTAGCATGCACCTTTGCCTTGCATTGCTCTCAAACACCATTTGACGACGCTGTGAGGGGCGGTAAGGCTGGTAGCGTAAACGTTAGCAGGGGTGATGCTGCCAAGTGTGTTTTGCGAGGAACTCCAAGAGCCCCCGCATTCGCCCTGGAAGGGGACTATCTTATCGGAGGGGCTTTCTCCATTCATTACTTCATGAAAAAGGTCAGGCACAGCTACACCATCGAGCCCGAAAACCTCCAATGTGGAGGGAGGTGAGTCTGAAGTTATTAGGGAAAATTAAACTCAGCCAAATACGCAAGTCTCAAAATTAGTCACAATCAGAATCATCGATGATACAACATCACAGACTAGAAACGTATCTTGGTCCAGGTGCTAGACAAGGACACAGTGCAACAAACATGTAACAAGCCTTGATTGCCCATGCCCTCTACCGAGCTAGACCTGTTCTAAGCCATCCATTGTAGACAGTAGAGTTGTTAACAGAACTCCTTTAACGGAGGATGAGAGAGAAGAAGAAAGAGGAAGAAGAAAGGACGAAAGAGAAGAGCAAAAGTCCTAATTGAAAAAAAAAAAACCCTGTAAATGTTTAACCATTTACATGGGTCAATTTTACGCAGGGGAAATTTGTATACATCTAACTTGTATACTTTTAAGTAAACAAAGGACAATTTAACAGTCGATTAGTTGCCGATTATTGAAACGATTTTTCGATTAATCAGCGAGATATTTTTCCTTAAAACAATCGCCCAAAGAAATGAAATCTAGTCAATTTGAAATGTAGTCACGAACTCATTACAATGATGTTATACGCTAATATTTTCATGGTTTTCGTCATATTCATGTGTTCAGTCAATAATGTTGAATAATATTAGTCATATATTTTGGATTTTCTGAAATTATCAAGAATATCAAATTTGTGGTGTCAGACAAAAAACAACAATTTGACAATAACAATTGCTCAAATACTTGACAATGAATCAATTATTGCATTAGTTGTCGATACATTTAATAATCGATTACTCATCGATTATTCAACTATTCATTGATTTGTAAAAAGGATTTAATGAGCACAGTGCCGTTTTTTCAGCTTTATTGGATAGGATTACTAGGGAACTAGGTTGAAGAGATTGGGTGTAGACATCGCAGACAAGCCGACGGGGAGGAGAAATCGGGGCACTACGGGTGCTGCGGTTCACCCAGCGCCATTAGCATGTTTGGTTGCACATTACGTTTTTTTTAAGTTATAAAAATGAAAAAAAAATTAAATGACAAATGAATTGAAATCAAAACGTTTCCAAGTGCACAAACAGACTGGTGAACATGTAGTATTCGAACCGACACCCGCAGTAAGGCATTGTTCCAATCATGGAAGGATTACACTGAGGGAGAGAAGCTGCTCTGCAAATGTTATCAGTACATACTTATCATCATATAATAGAGGCCTATATAAATATGTCAATATGCCATCTGAATAACAGTCAGAGTCAGAGGACCATTGCGATATGTACAAATTGCCTAATATACTACATGATATGACTATTTGACTTCATGTAAAATGTCAAAGACTGGAGTGGTGGATTATTTATATGCTGTTGGCATTTGGCAATTAGTGTGGATTGTCCTAATGTGGGCCCGTGCCTAATGTAGGACACCTAAGCTCTAGTGGCTCTGGCTCCTACCTAAACTAATGAATGTCAGTTAAACCATGGTAAAAGTGAACTATGGTAATGTGTCTAACAGTAGGTTTAACTGTTCAACACTACATTTCACTACACTTTAAGCAACTGACTGTCCCGCATTAGAAAGCTGCAAAAAAGGGCCCACATTAGGGCAATCCACCCTACATTGGCTTATAGACACCACATTACTTTCATTACACAGTTAAAATAAAATATTGATATGCACAAAGCCATAATATACATATATCTGCATATACAGTATTTTATTTATTACATTATTTCTTGAATTTTACTATGACTTCTTGTCTTATGGAATGCATATGATACATTTGAAAATCTTAATGTCGGTATACTGCAGATTGGATTTTATTGAATGACTTAGTGCATGCTTCGCTAGAAGAAATCCTCTGGTTTTGCGCAAATGTAGGGTGGATTGCCTTAATGTGGGCCATTTTTTGCAACTTCCGAATGTGGGACAGTCAGTTGGATAACTTGATGTTAGACACA
>OMKY01113503.1:3296-23242 GCA_900302395.1 Bregmaceros cantori | reverse complement strand
CCCCAAACCTCTACACAGTAGCTTAGATGGGGTAGAATAAGAGTACAGTAGATTGTATATAAGGATTTCTGGTTCAAGTGGAATTTTGACCTGTTCATCAGTGCAATTACTTTGGCAATTTTCGTTTTGATCTTATTAATGTGGGATTTCCAGCAAAGTTTGTGATCAAGAGTTACCCCAAGGAATGTGTGCTCATTTACTCTCTCAATTCAATTCTCTTTCATTGCCAAATGCCTTCACGGCAAAAAAGATTTCAGTGATGTACAAATGTATATCTCTACAGAAAGGTTTAGAAGAGAGGTGTGTAATTTTACTGGAACTTTGTTTTCAACCTTTTCCAGTATAAATGTCTTACATGCGCGTCTTACTGAAGTGTTGGCTCTGTTGCACAGTCAATAAGACACCCACACCCCCCAGCACCCAGCGTCCGCCATGCGCATGCGTCGGGCCGGCCGCCAATTTCCCACAAGCATGCGCAGATGCAATGTCTTTTGTAGAGTAGTACAGTTCATGCTCACCAGTGGTAAAAAGTAATAAATTACATTTACTCACATTACTGTAATTAATTACTTTTTACAAGTAATTTGTAATTTTCTGAGTAGTTTTTGAAATGTGTCATTTTTACTTTTACTCAAGTACATTTTTACCTTAGTACTTTTAACTCATTACATTTGAGTCCCCTCATGTTACTAATTACAAAACATATTGGTGGATGGTGAAAAATTATAAAAAGTTAAACTCCTGTGCAGCCTGGCGAGCCAGAACCAGCGCATTGTCCACACATCGCACAAGAAAATGATTTAAAAAATATGAAATTTAAAAAACCTATGCTGAATTTGATTTGACTCATGCTTTTTTTGCATTAAATAATTGAAAGTAACTTTTACTAATTTTTCTCATTACATTTTAAATGAAGTAATTTTGTACTTTTACTCGAGTACATTTTGCAATGGGTAATTTTACTTTACTCTGATTACAATTTAAGCAAAGTAAAGATACTTTTATTCAATTACAATTTTTCAGTACTCTTTCCACCTCTGATGACTCATTCTGGTTCACCTCAATTCCTGCCAGATTCTTGATGATGATGATGTCTTGGAGATGGTCCTTGTGTACTGAGCAGATCTGTGATGTAATAGCAGATTTTACTCTGCAGCTCTAGTAATGAGAGTGTGATGTGTGCTTTCCCATGATCCCCCCCAGCCGTAACCTGCTGTCATCCCTCCCCAAGTACCTGTTCAGCCTCCCACTCAAGGTGCTGCTCGTCAGTAACAATCGACTGGTGTCCCTGCCCGACCACATTGGACATGCCAGAGGATTGATGGAACTGGTCAGTGTGTGTCCAGACTGCTGTTATCCTAACTGTTATCTGTTCGATGTGTGTCCAAACTCTCACTTTTGTCTATTGTAATTTGTAGGTGCATAATGTACCGAAGCCTGCCAGAGCATTATGGAATGAAAACCCATAATATTAACAATATTACTTATTTAAGTTGCTCCTTTGTTGATATCATATTTTGGTCATGCTGGTTAAAAGTCCTGCCTTGCATGGTACCTCTCCATTTTATGTAGCAGTGGCAAGAAAGTTCTTCTGCTATTGCCGTTTTTGGCAAACGGTGGGCCCGGTTAACTTTTTAATAGTAATAAAAACAATATTCTTGTGGGGATTGAAAGCGCGGGTAAAGTGGGGTGGGACTCCGCCGCGCCACCCGGTGTCTCCTCCCGAGCTCTGGAGACCCAGGGACGCAAACCCCTCTCTGCCTCCTCCCGGAGCTCTGGAGACCCGTCCATCCACCCTACCGGAGCTCTCACAAACTCTTACATTCTCTTACCGGAGACCGTGGAGGGACGGGAACAGAAGTGCGGACCCCACCTTCCGCCATTTACCACCCGACCATTCCCCTCCCCGAGCGCCTCCGAGCAGTCCCTCGGTGAAGTTCCCACTTAACGCTCGTCTCTGCTGTTCGCTGTGCCTGGCTCAAGACACATGACCTGACGCGGCAGCAGCGGCGCAGTAGACTCAGTAGTAGCGAAGTCATAGCAGCAGACGCCCAAGACGCGCCGCTCAAGTCGCCCAAGACGCCAATTTGCTTCACTTCTCTCCTAACCGTTTATTTTACATATAATTTAGAAGCTCTGGAAGCCCAATTTGCATTTGTTTTGAACACACAGTTAGATATCTGTTTCTGCATTTCCATTTGCTAAATATTAGCATAATGGCCTTTATAATTATGTAAATATCCTGCATGGAAAAATGTTTACCCTTTCACGTTCTTGTTTTGTAGTAGTATACTGTTATTTCCAGCTTTGTGAGTGATAGTGTGTTATTCCCCGATTGTTGCGATTTTGGGGAAATTCATTTTTCCATGTGTGAAGCCTGGAAGACTCTCCAGTCCACTTTGTTGTACCAGCTGTGTTGTGGTTTTTTGTTTGTTTTTGTCTGTTGATATTAAAATGGATGTGGACGTGCCCACTTTTTGTAGAAAAGGTCTATTTCCAATATCACCTCAGATTTTGGACATAAGTCATAAAGATTACACAGATTGCTTGGTAGTAAGGTGCACAATGAATCAAATTTTAATTGAACAATTATGGAAAAACACAATTAATATTTGTATTGATAATTAATACATTAATACTTGCTTTTCACTTTGTTTATACATGACACACATTTGTAGGCCTGTCTAAGCTAAGATCATACCTTAATAATTGTATTTCAATATTTTGTTTATTTCGTTCAGCTCTATTCTCTAGCAAAATGCTGCCAAATCCTGCTTTAAAATGTCTCTACTGAAGGGTGCACACCACGGCACATTTTCCTCTGCTGGCGTCAATGAGGGCAGCTTTATTCTCTCTTCTAAAAAGCATTAGGAAGAGCAGGCAACGCCACAGCAGTCGGATTAAATAAGTCCATTAAGACATTCATGAAGCAATACACCAACTTCGAAATCGATTCTGAAATGCCCTGGGATCCGATGTATTTTAATGTGCTCTCACTCTCAACTCTCGGTAGTACCGGTAGATGCTTTTAAGAGGTACAAGTAGGGAAATAAATTGATTAACCAATATTATAATATTTTGATCAATGCATTTCTTTTTAAGTAATCAATCATTTTATACTGGAGTACATTGGAGGTAAGCACTCATGCCTTCCTCAACATCACTTGCAGTGTCTTCCAATTCCCCTACTTCCAGAATGCACTCTAGTGCACTATGTACACTCCTATGTACCTCATACTGGTCTCCCAGGTTTTATTGTCGATTCTCCGTCAGACTGTGATCTTGTGTTACAGGACATCAGCTGTAACGAAATCCAAGCGCTGCCTGCACAAGTGGGACAACTTCACGCCCTGAAGGAGCTGAACATGAGGAAGAACTGCCTGCATGTATTGCCAGAAGGTATGGACTTACGGGCAGGTATTAATGTATTTTAAGATTTCCCCTGGGGTATCCAGCAAAAGCGACAAGCTTTAGAACCAGAGAACCCCTTACTCCACTTGACCACCTGATAAAAAAAGCCATTTTTATCAGGCCATTTTATTTAAGCAGATGAGAAGAGATAGTTTAGACACTACTTTACTTACATTTTTTCACAAAAACATTTCATTTACATATTCTAGATTTAGACAAGATTCCGGCAGTTTCTGCCGTACGGCGTCGGAAAAATAGTATCGGTCCGATACTGGACGTAGGTACTGACCGATACCGATACAAAATGTTCCGATATTGTATAACTTCTATTGTATAACTAACCAATATCAACCGATATACATTTTTAATATGGGAGGGGGGTGGGTTGTAAAATTCATGCGCACATATTTAAAAATGTCTTTATTTCTGTATTTCTTCATTTAAAGCACTTGTGGCAGTGTTTTCCTCTGTTTCTCAAAGCCAGATTGTTATTATTATGATTATTATTATTATTTGCTTAAAATTAAAAATGAATAAGTACGGGGGGATTACGCTCTGCTCTGTGCCAACGCAATGGACAACTGTGCCGTGCCTGTGTGTGCGCACCCATGTGTGCCCAATTGTGTGCACATGTGTCTCCTCTATTTCACCTTTAAATAGCGAAGGCGTATTGGGAACTTTGTGTAATAACACATGGAAAAACGGATGTGCGCATGCTAGTATGACAAGAAAAGCGTGGGATACGACCTAAGTCACTAGCGCTATAACACAATTGTTGCGATGTTGGTCATTCATTTTAATTCCGTACCAGCTTTAGTATTTTTGTTGTTATTGTTCGTTGACATTAAGTCGGAAGTGGAAGTTCTGATTTTTCGTGGAAATTATTTATACGGTTGTCACAGAAATAAGAATTTAAAAATGCACTAAAAACAATAATAATAAATAGCTTGCAAGGGTGTTTCCTACCCCTTGATTATCATGATAGCATGCACGCATCTGTACACACAGCAGCTGAAAAGAGAGACACACACATAAAGATGGCGGTGATGCACCCTGTTCAACACCTCTAAATCATACCAACTTGTTTATAAGGGTGTGCGATCTTGGGGAAAAAAAAGTGGATAATGATCTAATGAGGGCATATCACAATTTCATGATCTCCAAAAATGTTTCCGTATAGTCTTATGTCGTAATATTTAGATTTTTTTTAAAATTGTATTTGATGTTTTTTCTTCTTTTTCGCCTTTTTTCCACCAGTTATGACCATTTAATAGTTCATATCTTCAAATATGATGTATTAATATCAAATTTGACTGGACCAATTGGAATAATGTCAGCCCACTGTCATTTCGGCAGTCACTGGCAAATGACAATGATTCAATTTCTTGGCGATTATCGATTATTACATTTATTGCAGATTAATTTTATAATCGATTAGTCATCGATTAATTGACTAATAGCTGCAGCCCTAATCCACGGTGACGTTCAATCTAAACGCTGTTCACTATTTAATGAATGCTTCTATGATATGTTGTACATCATTTCTGTTCAACTAAAACTTGTACTCTACAGTTGTACTCTGACGACTGCTGAATGACCATCATTTCTCTGTTTTTTTTTACTCTTGTCTGACAGAGCTGTGTGACCTTCCTCTCGTCCGATTGGACGTGTCGTGCAACCAGATCACAGAGATCCCGCCGGTCTACCGCAGATTGCATCAGCTCCAACACCTCATCCTGGATAACAACCCTATGCAGTCTCCACCCGCACAGGTGGGTGTTTGGAAAAGAAAAAAAAAAAAGAAATTGGGAGATTTAAAAAGTTATAAGTGCTATATTAATAAAGCTGCAACTAATGATTATTTCAATAATCGATTAGTTGTCGATTATTTTAAACGATTAGTCGATTAATCGGTTGGACGTTTTTTCTTTTAGAAAATCGCCAAAATGTTAACGCTGACCAACAATTGGAAGAGATTAATCTTATTAACTTCAAATCTTGTGACATTTCGTTCTTCTTAACCAACAAATATACAAGTTACTTTCTCGGAAACAAACTTATTACAATTTATATTGTATGTATCTATGTATCTATATCTATTGTATGTAGATTTTTATTTTAATAATATTTGATGTTTTTCTTCTTTCTCACCTTTTTTCCATCAGTTATGACCATTTCATATTTTCAAATATCATGTATCAATATTAAATTAACCTGGACCAATTGGAGTAATGTCAGCACAAAACTGGCGAAATGGCAATGATTTAATTATGATTATTGATTATTAGATTTGTTGCCGATTAATTCTATAATCGATTAGTCATCGATTAATCGACTAATCGTTGCAGCCCTATATATCAATAAAGTTGATTGATTGATTGTATCCACCCGTGTGTCTGCACTGCGTCTGCCCTGTGTGCTTTCAGATCTGCTTGAAGGGCAAAGTGCACATCTTCAAGTACCTCAACATGCAGGCGTGTCGGTCTGAGAAGAAGCCTGACTCCCTGGAGCTTCCATCTCTGGGGAAACGATGCCTCCCACATGCCCTCACAGACAGGTGCACCTTAGGGCTTAGAGCCAGGCGGTTTAGAGTCGACTCGTTCTACCTCCGTGTCGTCCGAGTACACACGTGCAAAGTCGGCGAACTCCGAGGTCGGCACACTGCCATGTCGTCTTCACGCACGAGTTGTTGTTGTTTAATCAATAATTACAACATGCAACAAATATAAATGACTAGGCACCTCATGCACTTAAGTGTCTGACCGCAAAACCACAGCAATTGCGTTTGCAGAGTTACAGGGCGTCAGATGCCGATTGCTATCTTTAAAGTTTTTTGTTTTTTTTCCGAGATCGGGGCAGAAAAGCAAGAGAACGGTGGAGGCTGCCATAGACACCATGCTGTTAAAATGACGGCGCGTGTGACTGGGCCGTGAATGCTGATTAATTCACTAATTGCGACATGTCCGCCTTTCATTGTCTACATCCACCGCTGACAAACCCACCTTAACGATGCTCTGACTGGTGCGGTATATGAAGTTTGATTTGATTTGTTGCGCCAGACAGTAAAATATAGTGTTGCGCTTGTGTGATGCGTGTACACCTCTCTTTTTTTCAGGCATGCCAGGCAAGCTCATCTGTGGATCGTGATTTATCATTGGATCTTTACAGGGTTTCAGACCCCATTAGTCATCTAGCAGGAGTTTAACAAGCTTACCATGTGACTTATTCCACTAAATTGCGGTTCTTTGTTTTTTGTATTCTTTTTTTTTTCCTAGTCTGGAGGACTTCTACTCCAATAAGAACCATGGCGCTGACTCTGGCATTGGCAGTGACAATGGGGAAAAACGTCTCTCCACAACAGAGGTAGGTTGGTATTTTGGTAGAATGAAAAGTGTGAGTGTGTTGTTCTGTTGTTCATGTTATCTGGTGCTTATCCCTCTGCTACCAAACTCTGGAACTCACGCACTACGCAATATTGACTCCCTCCCTCAGTTTAAATCTTCCCTCAAAACTCACCTTTTCAGGACTGCTTACACATTATAGTTTCTTAGTTGTCTTTATCTTCACTTTTTATTATTTTTCAATTGTTTTTTTTTTTTGCTCTGTTGCTTGCTTGCTCTTTGTAAAGTGTCCTTGACTGACCTGAAACGTGCTAACAAATAAAATGTATTATTATTATCTTTACAGCATCCGAGCATCCTCATTTTAAAAGGAACACAGGCTAACCCATTTTTCTGCACGTGTGTCCATATATGAAGGATTTCATTGGGTTATTTACTCACCTGAAAAGTTAGGTCAACTTTGTTGAGTCATTTTGACAAACCACTAATTACAAGTGAGCAATGTTTTTTTCTAAACGTTCTACAGACATTGTTGTATTGTGTTGTTGTAAGGTCCCTTCTGGAGTATGTATACTCCACTCACGGACATCCGGGTGAAATATAGCAACTCTGCTAAGCCCGTTTTGTACAACCATCTTCTCATGTCGCATATCTCATGCTCAAATGTGTAATGGCTCTGTACCGTCTGTCCTAAAATAAAATTCATTCTCGCTCAATAAAAGTGAAAAACAGTGCTTGCGCCCCCAAAGAAATACAGAATAATAGAGAAATTGTTGGTAAAAAAGGGAATTTCTCCTGAGACAAAATAAATGCATGATTGAACTTTTTACATTTTAATAACAACCCGTTATCCTCTTCTTCCTCAGGATGAAGATACCCTGAGTCTCCATTCTCAGGTGTCGGAGACGGCCCGGGCTGATGCTCTCCTCCTGCTGACCAAGATGGATTCATGCAAAGGTGACAAGTTCAATAGATACAATAGACAAAGGCTGTGTTCCAATTTTGTGCACCACCAATTCCATGAAATGTACGCAAATTTCCAGCAAAGAAGTGCTGTTAACGGAAATGTCATCCCACTGCCTGCCAATATCAGCAGCTGCACTAAAAAGCAACCATTAATTCTGTCTGCGTTCCCACTCTTTTCAAAGCTGCGCACCTTCTTTTTCACATATAGAGTCCGAAGCTGAGCGATAGATGGCGCTGTTTTTGCAACTCGCTGTTAGCAACCGAGGGAATAAGACTAGTTGGCTGGAAACCATAGACTACAAATGGATCATTTTACCGTGTTGTTGCGTTGTTGAGCATCGAGAGAAAAAGAGTGGGGGCATGCATGACCTGGAATGTGTAATAGCTCAAAAAGAATTCAAATTCAACTTAAATAAAACGAATAATGAAAAAAAATAAAATAAAACAACCTTGTTCTGTTCCATTACCGTCTCTTCTCGTCCGTCTAAATGCAGCCATCCAATTGGTCCAGAAAAACATGTGACTCACATTTAGAATGTAAACAAAACATAACATTTGGAAAAGTCCTGCCAAGCCCTATGGAACATACCTCATCACAAAAAAGACACTGTGGGATTTTGGATTTACTTCCTAAACCCAGTAAGAAGCATCTGATGTATATCAATGTAAATTATGTGTCACATATCCAATATGCTCACAACATTTTCATTAGATATACGGCCCATGGACTTGTGGGTTAGAGGTGGAGGGGCGGCGAGTTGTAACAGAGAAAGCATATTTTAAAATACCTTATGTGTTTTGTTCTCTGTCCGAATCAAGACCTAGCTTTTTGCTCGGGAGCTTTTAAGATTGTTTAGTCCGCTGTTCGCTACGCACTTGAATTCCATCGCATTCAACACTGCAGGGGTGAATGCGCACTCACAGTGCTGTTGTATTCTTTCAGATCAAGATCTGTGTGACTTTATTGAGTCCAATCAAGAGGAAGAACCTGCATCAGTGGAGGTGGACAGCAACCACATTTCCTGTATCAAGGTGATTGACAAATGAAAAGAAAAAACAACTATAATCATTCAGTAACTTTTAGGGATGCGCCGATCATGTTTTTTTGCTCCAGTCCCAGTACAAAGTTCTGATCCTGCAAGAATTGGTTGTACCCAAACTATTTGGCACACTTGTCAATTTCAAGTAAATAGATAAATAAAGTCATTTGGCCTCCCCGACTCATTTACCGATGTAAAAGGATACCGACCGTTTTTTTGTTTTTTTTACTCTTTCAACTCAAAACTCTTTTTTTCTCCAGCATAAGCACCATTTTTCATTTTAAGGAAAATGGTGCTTAGAAAAAAGGGTTAGTTTGAAAGTAGGGTGAGAGAGATGGAGGAACACATTGGAGAATGTCGGTGAGGGGAGGAGAGTTTGCATCACTGCCCATGCCTGTGTACTGAAAGTCACAAAACATGTGATTAGATATAGAATAGAGTTTGGATGTTTTTGCACATAGATGTACTTTCTGAGAATAGCTTAGCCCTAGGCTCCCAAACTGGGGTGAAAATAGAAGCAACTTATCACTTCCTATTTAAATCTGTGTGAGTTGTTACAGCAAGTTTGGTTATACAAAATCAAATGCGGCCATTTTTAGTTGCTTCTGTCTTCCCCGACCCCGGCCAGAAGGATATGTATTGACTCAGCTAAAGTCAGAGAAGAACATATTTGAGTATGAATTGTCGGCAGTGCTCCGAACCAGTTCAAGGAACGAAAACCGAAAACGAACACAATTCTGTGGAAATTCACGAGGAGCAGAAACGAAAACAAAAAAATATTTCCTCAACTGTTCCGGAACAGAAACGGAACATCATGAAATCCACAAATCCGGTTGAGAAGGTTTTTTTGTTCTCTATATATTTTAACATATCTTTTGTCTGGGAGACTTTTTCTGGTTGTGCATCCACCCAACTTTCACTGTCATTCATCAAGCCCTATGCTTCTGGGGCCCCATCTTGCGGACAGACAGGGGAACGTTTTAAACCCGGTTTTCATGTTAATACAGTTGCAGTGAAGTTGAGTGAAAGTGAAAGTCCACCAAATACAAAGTGAGTGCACTAATGACAGAAAGATTCACTGGCGTATTTGCCCAACTGGTGGACAATGTCAGACCAGTCCCATGCTATGTTTGCAGGAGTTGGAGAAGGTCCTCAACATGGTCCAGGAGAACAAGGAGAAGGACGAGTCTGGGTCTGCATCTTCTTTCTCTTCCAATAAGCTAATTTTAGCCCCCAAAACCCCGTCACTGCGGCCACTGCTGTTGCGCAAGGTCCTTTGTGTTAACGCAATAACTTTTGAACGGTTGGATTTGTCCCATATTGGGTGTGTTAATGCTGCAGGGTAGATTAATGAACTGATGAGATTCGTATTCGTCCCAAGGGAACCTTGTCTTAGACATACACATACCTGCCCCAACATAACATACAAAGCATGACACCACAGAAAAATGGCCCCTGTGACGTCGAAATTACTACTGCAAGCGTGGCTCAACAATACTTTTATTGATTTTCCTACCGTGTTTTGGGGCTATACCTTTAGCAGTCGATACTGACTGCATACTTTCAGTTAAACTTATAATAAATATATCTTATTTATTCCTGTGAAGCGTATTGAAGATAGGCTAGCATGCTAGCTCTGCTAATACCTCCAGGCACGGAGATCATCACTCCTCACTGGCTGTGTCCGAAATTGCTCCCTATCCCCCATATAGTGCTCCCTATCCCCCATATAGTATGTATGCGCCCCATATATACTATATGGGGCGCAGGCCATTTTCTAGGGGTGTCCAAATTCTCCATGTACCCCTTATAATGCACTGAAAGTATCCCACAATGCACCGCAAAATGTAGTCAGCATCAGGTGTACCCTAGACGGAGCAATATAACCCATAATGCATTGCGAGAAGTTTAAAAATGAGCTAAACTTAAAAAAAATGCGGGAGTAAATAGCGACCGACCACGCCAAATAGTTATGAATGTAAGTACTTCTGACTTTTTGTGATGATTGTTGAATTTTATAATTATATTTTACCTAATTATATATTTATAATAATTTTGACGGCGCCAACTCAAGTGTCCCAAATCTTGGCCGTTGCTGTTCAGTGCACTATAAGTGAGTGCACTATATGGTGGGTAGGGAGTAGGGGATAGGGAACGATTTCGGACACAGCCACTGTCTCCACTTGTTGCAGAATGTGCAGCAAAATGGGTCATCGTTCTCCAGAGCCGCTGATCCAGTGTTGTTATGTTTAGATTCGGTTGGTCGAGGCCTGACCGTAGATGTTGGCGTGCCATTGTTTGGGTTATCTGCCTCTTCTTCTTTTACCTTCCACCAATCCCTCAAGGCACAGTTACAATCAGGATAACTCCAATTTACACACCACACTAAGAGTACACTCTTGTTATTTTGGTGATGAGAGTAGTGTTCGTGAACTTTGACTCTCATCCACAGGTCAGACAAGGAGGGTTTGTGCGACGAGGACGAGGAATTGAAAGAAGTTCTAGACCTCCGAAAGATTGCGGTTCAACTACTGCAGCAGGAACAGCACAACAGGTGTGTAGGGATTAGGTCTGCAACTAACAATTATTTTAATAGTTGATTAGATGGCGATTATTGAAATGATGATGATCTCCCTCGGTCTAAGAGTTATCTTTCCTCTCCGTCTCCCTCAGTCTAAGAGCTATGTTTCTTCCCTCAGTATACTAAGAGCTATGCTTCATCTCTGTCTCCCTCAGTCTTAGAGCTATGTTTCTTCCCTCAGTATACTAAGAGCTATGCTTCCTCTCTGTCTCCCTCAGTCTTAGAGCTATGTTTCTTCCCTCAGTATACTAAGAGCTATGCTTCCTCTCTGTCTCCCTCAGTCTTAGAGCTATGTTTCTTCCCTCAGTATACTAAGAGCTATGCTTCCTCTCTGTCTCCCTCAGTCTTAGAGCTATGTTTCTTCCCTCAGTATACTAAGAGCTATGGTTCCTCTCTGTCTCCCTCGGTCTAAGAGCTATACTTCCTCTCTGTGTCCCTCGATCTAAGAGCTATGCTTCCTCTCTGTCTCCCTCGGTCTAAGAGCTATGTTTCCTCTCTGTCTCTCTCAGTCTACTAAGAGTTATGTTTCCCTCAGTCTACTAAGAGTTATGTTTCCTCTCTGTCTCCCTCGGTCTAAGAGCTACGTTTCCTCTCTCAGTCTACTATGAGCTATGCTTCCTCTGTCTCCCTCTGTCTAAGAGCTACGTTTCCTCCCTCAGTCTACTAAGAGCTATGCTTCCTCTCTGTCTCCCTTCCTCTTGTTTCCAGACGTCGCTCTCTCATCTGTCGGGCAGAGTCTCTCATCCATAGACGAAGGCTGACTGGCCGAGCTCACAGGTAGCTTGCCCTCTGTTAGTTCAATAATTTGCATGGCTTTGATCCTGGAAATCACGTCATGATATCCAGGGAAATATGGTAAGGTGTATATTTTGACTTCACAATGTTGCTGCTTGTGTGTTCCTTCAGTTCTCTATACAAAATGCAATGGACGTTGCTGCCATAAAAATACCATATTTTCCACACTATAAGGCGCACCGGATTATAAGGCACACCCCCAATGAGCAGTCGAGAAAAAAACATATACAAGGTGCACCGGACTATAAGGCGCACCAAGATGAACAGGACAGATAACCACAAATCACATTCACAATACCTCTATATGTGTGTGTTTAACACGTAACGCTCAGTGCACGGGCCTTATATGCAACAAATTGCCCGATTCCATAAATGAGCACAACAAGTAAATATATACGATGACTAACTATATTTTTATTTTTATTACAAACAGTAATACTATTGTGAAGAATAGCATGTATTACTTGGCGGCCTTGCACGCAGTAATACATGAAGTGTTGCAATGAAGCGCCGGCACTCACAGGAGCGGCGCGCACCACCTAAATCACTTTTAGGTCAGTGATCATAACCAGAAAATAAAATCCACATATAAGGCGCACTGGATTATAAGGCGCACCTCGTTATTTTATCAAAATGAATGCCTTTTAGGTGCGCCTTATAGTGCTGAAAATACAGTACTTGGAAAAAAATAGTGGAAATGCTGCATGCATGACCATGACTGGAATCAAGTCAGTTACCATGATAGCAGTGGTCTTGTTCCTTGTTTGCGTAGTTCCACTGTTGAAGATGTCATCTGTGACTTTGCAGACAAGGGTAATGCAGCTGATATTGCCAATCAATACGTGTCATCTTCTGCAGGTTCTTGAGTCACTCTGGTAGCTCCAGCAATAAAAGCAGGACTCCACCCCAGGCCATGCGCAGGTAATTTTCGCCACCAAAAATTCATTAAAATTTAAAATTAAATTACCTACCTTGACGGGGTGTGTGCACCCAGCAGTTTCAAGTCTTCAGTGACCGGTGACGTCATCATTTACAACTTATTCTCGTAGAGGTTTTTTTTTTTACATATTTCCATGTCCATTTTTTGCCACAGTCTATTTTTTATCCAATGGGAGTAGGGATGTGGCGACATACCCACAAAAAATCCTGGGATGATTCCATGACTTCCTGTGACGCTGTGGTGACGTCGGTATAATCCATAGAGGGAGGCAGGAGCTGAAAATTCCCATCTTGACGCGCAGTGGTCGGGAAGATTTACTTTGGAACGCTGCTCTCATAAGCCACTTAAATGTAGGCTGACTCGGTTTGATTTTCATAGAAAACGTGCAAAACTCTAAAATCTACAGATGGTCATGTTTATTTTTCCAGGTTTTTTTTTCCACGTATCATTTTACAACTTTACTAGAATGTCCTAGGGATTTTGTGGTGAGTTCTTGGTGATAGCTGAGGTGATTCTTTAACAAACAAGCCCAAATATCGTAAGAAGGAACTTTGCCACTTTTTATTTTGTGTAACAAAACTTTGGTTGTGTAACAACTCACATACCGGATTTAAATAGGAAAAAAAATGAATGATTAGTTGCTTCTATCTTAACCCCCATTTGCCTGCATTGGGCTAAGCTACACTAGCAAAGAGTGAGTGCAGCATGCAGGCAGGTTACAAGCACAGAACACTGATCATCTGCATTAGCAGCATCTGCATCAACTTTATTAACAAACCCCTGCTCCTCCTTGGCAACGATGGTTGTGAAAATGTTGATAATTCCATCCAAAAAGCATGACCCCAATAGACGAGTTCGGGGGTACTTCCAGTCTCTGAACGTCACTTCCGGTGTCATTTACTTGCCATGTACTTGGCTATTTTTCAACATGTCTATTCGGTGGAAGCACACACCTACAGGGTTATTTAAAAATTGTGGTGGTAACTTGTGGTGTGCTATTCCTCACCCAAATGTTATCGTGCGGATCTGTAACCCACAAATTTAATAATCAGTTCAGCACGTTGCATTGTCTCATTCCTTTTGGAATTACTAGTAGAAGCAAACAGCCTATTGTTCCAGAAGAACATGTGACCACTCAGTGAGTAACTTTACTTGCATTTTGACTGTATTTCATCAATATTTATGTAAAATGATGAACGATTCAAGGGAGGTGATGTGTAACTGGTCTGCGGTCTGCAACATCTAGTGGTCGGATTTTGAACTGGTGTGCGTTTTGTGTGTTTTTTGTGAGCCACCGCGGTTCACTGCGACGAGATTAAATGGAACTCATACAGACACCGGAAGTGTGTTTTACCCGGCGGGACAAAATGCCAGCCCCCTGTATTTCTTGGGTAAACTTGTGTAAAGTTTGATTGCTAAATTTCACTAATGGCTTGCTGTACCTCCTGTTCCTCTCGTCAGTGCCTCTTTGGATGAAGGAACCACAGAAACGTCAGAGCTGAGTGTACAGGTCAGACTAGCACACTACACTTTTCATGTATTGCTGTCTCTAAATGTGGAGTTCCTCAATTGTAAATAGCATGATATGGCACCAGGGCTTGAAAACTAAATTATTTTTAAAACATTCCGTTCCGAACGGTTCAGGCAGGCCTATGTTTAATGTCTCGGAACTGTTCCGCCACCAAAATATTGGTACTGAACCGGTTCGGAACGCAAACATTTTGTTTGTTCTTAGAGTTCCTTATATTGTGCAATGTTAAGTTTAGATATAGTTTATACCGAATACATTTGGTGGACTTCAGTGCAACTGTATTAACGTTTAAAACGCTATTAGATTCACTTCGTCGTCTGTCCACAAGTTGGAGCCCCAGATGCATGGGGCTTAATGACGGTGAAAGTGGAAGGAAATAGTCTCAGACATAGGATATGTTAAAATATATAGAGAAGGAAAAAAACATGTTTTTAAGCGTTTTTGTGGATTTCATAACATTTCATTTCTGTTCCAGAACAGTTTAAGAAATCTTTGTTCGTCCCATACACACATTAACTGTATATATTCACAATGCAATTCCCACGCTGAACAGCTGTTTGACGCAATGCAAAAATCCGTACCATAGCCACGCTGGTCAGCTGTCAGTCATTGACGTGCCACAACTATTGCCGTCGGGTCGCGAAACCAAGCACGGCTAACGCATTCTGCAGCAACTTGTGGCGGCTATATCGATTTCACTTACCTTGAGGTGTCCTGTCCGAATGGACACCCTCCACTTTTTGTGCGGTGTTCGATTATGTGTTATTCCCCTAATAATCCACACACTTCTTCACTCAATATATGGCACATTAAGTCTGTGCTTGTTTGGCCACCTGGAAATTCAAATTGCATTGAGAGGGGCAACAATTTCATTATTTTCATTCATGAAATCATTTTACTTCCTCACTTGAAGAGCATTTATTTGCAATTTTAAAAACATGTATATTTGTAGTAAGCAACACAGTAAGTCCTTCCCATTATATTTTACTGATTATGAACGTGTGCAAAACTGCATAGTGCAATTTTGCTGCTGCAGTTCTTGGGGAATATTTTTAAATTGATGATTATTTATTATATATTCATGAATCTATTCAATTATTTTAACACATCTCCATATATACTGTGTATATGTTTTTCCATAATGATTGTATATTCTATATTCTATAATGATTCTATACAGATCATATATGTGTATATAGTATATAATTTACAGCTCTAATGTCAAAAGTATTTTAAGCAGCATAGTGATGCTGCAAAGTATCCATTACTGATGAATGAGAATGTGTATGTGAACAGCTGTTGGTCAGTGCTGCCCAGCTGTTCACCACACAGTAATACAAGATCTTGGTCCTTTGGACGCTTGCTGGCGCCACTCAGTCGTTCATGTGCCATGGTAAAAGGCAATGGGAGATACAGCTGTTGATAGCTGTTGAAGTTGGACTTCTCTGATCAGAATCAGTTTTAGGCTATGTCCACACTAGAGGAAAACGAGAAAGCGGATTTGAAACGGAAAATGAGATGTGATTGACAAATGTGCATCCACACACAGTGGTTCTGAAAGGCCGTGTGGACGGACGCTAGTAGAAAATGATTCAGGAACAAGCAAGGAGCACTGAATATACACTGAAATGAGATATAGTGGGGGTCCTAAAGTGTCTTAGGGTCTGCTCCACATGAAGTGCACTTCGTCGGAGTGCATTGTGGTGTTCCAATTTAGAAGTCACAAGTACTCGAATGGTGCGTTGTGAATTGCATGAGAGAGGCGTCACGGCTAAGCTAGACATATACCATGGCATGCTGTGTTGGCGCTGATGAAGCCATATTTGCACTTCTGTCACAGCCTGCGTCTTCCTGCTCATTCGATGGAAACCTCAAGTCTGATCCATCTGAAGCCAAATGGCCGGAGATCCCACCGCTTCTAAACCAAAACGAAGAACGACGCAAGAACAAGTACCTCAGGAAGGACTATCTGAAAGTACGAACAAGCATATGTTTGCACACCTCTTAAAGTGCAGATGATCCGTGCTGCCCAGTACCTCAGTTGTTCATGCAGAGCGCTGCAAAGCACATGCGTGCCGCAATTGCGCGGAGAGTCATGAGCTCTACTCCCCCCATCAATAGCTCTGTCGCATGTCTTTTACTTACTTACTTACTTGGGCCTTCAAGTTCCCTGGGGAACATAGGCCATCGATGAAAGTCCTCCATTCCCTTCGGTCTTGTGCCCTCCTCTCTAGTTGTTGCCATGACAGCCCTTGTGTCTTCATCTCCTGTTCTGTGGTTCTTCTCCAGGTGACTTTAGGTCTCCCCCTCTTTCTCTTTCCTTGTGGGTTCCATGTTAGGGCGTGCTTTGTCTCTCCTAAGTGAATGTCCTATCCAGACCCATTTCCTCCTCCGGATTTGCGTTTCTATCGCGTGTCTTTTGTGTTCACAAAAAAACATGAAATAGCATCAAATGATCCAGGACTGCCTGCCTATAGTGGCTGTAGCTGAGTTGCTAGAGCAGCAGTTCTAAGACAGAAACCTTCTTGGGTCAAATCCTAGCTCCAACAGTCACTCTGTGAAAGTGTTGGACATCTGTGCCAACCATGTTCACACAATTTGAGCTGATGCTTTTTTTTCTTTGCAAATGAAAATAGCCACAGACACAAACAAGCCCGCCCATGCAAAGTGAACGTTCATGGCCCGATCAGTCAAAAATACCTCTTGAATTAAAAATGAAAATTGCCTCCAGTGGCCACCGTCAGTGTGATGTAGAGGTGCGCCGATCTGATCCTCAGATCCTCAGATTTTTCCAAAGATTTGGGACTTGTGATTTTGTCCCGATCAGGATCGGTAAATGAGTCGGGGAGGGCTCCGCTCTGGAGAGTGGATGATGGTGCACTTGCTTCTGCTGTGGGATGATACTCATGCTGTGTAGGGAATTATAAAAGTTCTGCTCCACTGATATGCGTTATTATTTAGGGATATCGATAAGAACATAACAAGAATAAAGTTCTGCTATAGTGATATCGCAAGCAAAGCAGGATCAGGATTTTGTATCGGGGCTCGGTACCGGAGATCGGGATCGGCCGATACTTAAAATCAAAGGATCGGGATCGGATCGTGAGCAAAAAAAACTTGATCGGTGTTCCCCTTGTGTGATGTAAGCATACTGCGCCTGAACGTCCCTTCCCCCCTCCTGTTGCTAATAAGACGAAATGTACAACGGAATCTGCCATGATATTTGCGTCTCACTCTCATCGCGTCCATGCGTTTCTGTTCCGTTGAGTTATTTTTAGTTCGTCACCATCTTGTCCGTGGGGAAAAAGGTGCGTTGACAAGATTATTTAATCATTGAAAACAACACTGATCACTAGTGTTCGGTAAGTATGTTTTCAGGCATATTTTATGCAGATGTTGTGATCCAAACCCAAGATTGGATCTCTCAAACCCAGGAACTTTGGATGTGTCCTGGTTTCGTTCTGATGTTGTTTGTTTTGTGTGTTTGCAATCCATTGCAGTATGTGTGTCAAACAACGCGAAAATCATCTGGCAGCAACGAAGACTGTGAGGTTGGTGATTGATTTTCACTTTCTCTGCAACGTTCCTAAGTTCATTTTATCAGCTTACAAAACAAATGCGAAGCCACGGTGAACTGACAAGTTACAACGCAATGATACAAGTGACATGAATAAAACGAAAAAACGAAAAGCGCAGAAATCAGACCATGTAGAAGATAATAGCAAACATAGCAAGTTATAAGAGTATAGCAGAAATATTGTTATTGGTATTATTAATTCTATTATATATTTTTTGTATTTAATTCATTAATACTTATCCTTATAAAAGTCTACTGTACTTACTTGAGACACCAAGTTCTTTGACGTTTCTCACCCAGACAGCATCCTTGCGGTTGATGATCTTATGAAATGGGTGTGATGGGTCACAAAGAATGTTGTTTCAGGCTTTCATGCAAAAATGAAGTCGAGAATAAGTGTCAAACAGGCATGTTTAGGGGCGTAAAGTTGCTATGGCAGGTTGATTAAATAGAGACTTATAGAGAGACTTATAGAGAGAATTATTATCGCCCGCGGCCAGTGAGGACGGCCACGTTGAAAAGTATGCGTTCTACTTTTATTACTCATGTCTCTGTCAGTTAGCGATGGGGCTAGTACATTTTTTTTGCATGACCATAAAGGACAAAGTACATATTGAGTACAAACAGAACAAGGCTACTTGTACACTAGAATGTGTTTGATGGGTTCGATCATACTATTCCAATAACTGCGTTCCTCTCATATTCATCATTTGTTGTTGTGAAAATATGAACGCACCAGAAAAAGTATGAATTTCAGTGATTTTAGATGATTTTCTATTTTTTAAAAATACATAAAATGCTTGTGAGTTTTGGGTGTTACTCTTCCATCCTGGCTTGTGGCAAATTGGTTGAGATGTTTTCACTCTTGTCTTGTGTTAACTAGTGTTTGTTCTTGTGTGTTTCTGTGTCACTTTTCTCCTTGTTCTCCTGGTTGTGTGTTTTTTTTTCCATCTCTCTCCCAGGATGGATTAAGGCACACTGATCTCAACACGGCACTAACAGTTTTTGGGCTGAAGCCCCGCTCAGGTAGTGACACCGTGTTAATATCTAGTTACAAATTGTTATGGATAATTTAACGGCTATATCTAGTCCTTGGTGAGTTCAGATAGGGAGGAAGCACACTTGTTGAATGGGTCTCAAGAGGTTTTTTAAAACCTAAAATATATAAGGAGGGACAGATCAAACAGCCAGTGTCGGTCAGGATGTACTGTCTGGAAATGCTCACGTCTCACAGAACCGTGCTATCTAATATAGAGAAGTGATAGCACATGTTATCAGAACCAATGCATGTCTAACTGTGTGTTCAAACCAAACGCGAATTGGGCGGGAAAAATTGGCTTTGGAAGCTTGTAACGCGCCGCATTCCAACACGCCTATGCAGTCACCGCCGGCGAAGCAGAGAGGCAAACATGACGTGCGGCGGTAACTGCAAAGACGTTTGTTGTGCAAGTGATCTCTTCCGTGGGGGGCCTCTTCCGTGCCCCCCCTCCCCCACACACATGGAAGCGGGATTATTTCCCGTGGCTCCCGAGAACCGGAGAGCGCAGCATTCCATTTACTCTCCGAGTCGGCGCGTCCAAGGTAATGCAGTTATCAGATTGGTTCAGTAAAGCACGTTACTGCGTTTGACCAATCCAGTAGGAGCATTAACCAGGATGTGCTGACTCGTAACGCCACAGGAACGCATTTGCTAAACACCGCTGTCAAGCGCAGTGAACAATACACTTGTGTCGGAGAGGGAAAAGGGAAAGTGGAGGGGGAGGG
>OMKY01113455.1:0-12307 GCA_900302395.1 Bregmaceros cantori | reverse complement strand
AGTAGGCACAGCGTGCATGACGTCTTCCCATTGCTTTCATCAAACTTTTTTCGTGCCCACCGTCAGCGCGCTGCTAGTGGCGCCAACAGCAGAGTCAGAGAATGAATGGGATCTTATGGGAGCTGAAATAAAAAATATTAACGCCAAATCTGACGCATTTGTGAAATTATGACCCCCCCCCCCTCACACAATGAACCATTAATTATCCCGACAATATACATTAAAACATCAATTAGAAACAATGTTTAAATAGGTTAAACGGCCTGCTAAAATTGGTATATTACTATTCTAAATCCCATATCTTTGTGCTTTTGGTAGTCGACTCCACCCACTCGACTAGCAAAAGCACACGGAAGTCGGCACGCCGGCTGAAGCAAATGCAACGTCCATATTTATATACAGTCTATGGTTTAAGTGCATTGCAGCAAAAAAAAAAAAAAAACTTAAGTCCTTCTCGCAGATGTGCTTTAATCCGATCATAATGGGCGTAATTATTCAGCACTCAACAAAACATGAATCGTTGAAATCTTCTAAGGATGAGGGCTAGATACAACATGCCATACTTTGATTGCACTGTAGTCGATTTTCTTTGCAAATATGATGTCACATTGTCGCCTGTTTGTCCTATTTGTATTTTAGTTGATGGATTATAAATTCATCTTCATACCACAACAACACAATCTGAGCTCAGGCGGCAATAATGAAGGATATAGTCTGTTATAGGAATTATACAGAGATTACCTTAACGTGTAATATGGATCGTATGTGTATCGCTGTGGCCGGCATGCAAATAACCCCTGACACACAGATTATTAGTGGCTCACCAAGTATGTATCGGACCTCAGGGTAGGAGTAGAACCAGACCAGACCATATGGTAGCAGTAGAACCAGAACCAGAGATGTGACCAGCATTGTGACCCAGGCAGAGGCAATGGACACAGCAGTAACCAGCGATTGCATCAGAGCTAATGCTCTTAGACCCAAGTTTAACCTCACAGCCCTGAGCCAAGCGTGGCCCAGGGCTCGTAGAAACACACTCAATGCAATGAAACGCAGGAGCCAGAGTTTTGGTGTGTCGTCTGCAAATCGCTCCTTTAATTAGCTTCTGTTCAGACATTTATAGATCTCAGTGTTCATCCCACGCTATTTCAGCCTATCATAGCAAACCAAACAAGCACGTCATGCTTTGCCCAACGTGTGGACATAACTTGTTGACACAACCGTGTGCGCTGTGTTCTGGTCAAACTGTTACAGGGCGAGATGTTACAATCTCCATCTGTAGACAGGTCAAGACGTCCTAATCTCCATCATTAGCCTTGTATTTTTGTCACTTGTCCCTATGTTTTAACGGCTTGATGCTGATTCGCTGCAAAACAAATCGCCCTGACGGGACAATAAAGATCTTTGAATTGAATAGATAATATTGAGGCCCCGATTTAATATTGTGCATTGCTAATAATACTATATCTATAATAGTGCTACAATTAATGTTTATTTTAATAGTCAGCTGCCGATTTATTGAGACGATTCGTGAGCTAATTGGTTGAAATATTTTCCCCTTTTAAATTACCCTAAATATTTACAAATTAATCTCGTCAACTTGAAATTCTCACATTTGGTTCTTTTTTACCAACATATATCCAACAATTATGCTATTTTACTCTGACATAAACTATTATTAATATGTTGATTGTTGTCACTATATCTGCATGTTTTACCCCAATTATGTCTACTATTTAATATTTCCTATTATTAATTGATATCAAACTGCCAACTATCAGTGTTAAGTGTCAAGATTCAATTCATAATTATACCTCATATGATTGAGAGAGGGTGCAACATCTTGTCATGTTTCTTTGTAACAGGGTTCAGATATAGAGATCCTGAGTGAGGAACACGCGCATGACAATGTGGAAGTTGTTCCAGGCGATGCTGGGCCATCTCCGGAGCGGGCCCTAATGATTGCTGCTGGTACGTTACAATTTTGCCTAAAAATTCAATGCTGCCTTTTTCTGTCTCTCTAATCTCAACTTTTAATTTATATTTTCTGAAAGTTAGGAACAATGCACTTATTACATATTTTTAATTTCAAATTGTGTGTAGCCTTATTGTGAACGACAAGGATGGTGATTTTGAGACTTCTGAGACCTCGAGTGGAATGGACATGGACATGGAATGGAATACGCAATACGCCAAATGAATTCCATAATGCTGACCTCTGGTGGTGGTTATCAGGAATTGCATTTGTCTCTCGTCACGCATCTCCCGTGTTGTTGAAAGCTAATTTCTTGTAAAAAATCTCATAGGTCCTGTCTTCTGCAGGGTGATACAAAGTTGTGGCCACTGTGCAACAATCTTCCCATGTGGTGCACAACATCAGTCAGACTCATTACTGTGCTGAGTCATAATGTCTGGCTGTCCCTATCAATTAATTAAACCAAGTGGTCCCACATTGACATTCTGAACTAACATTCCTAGATAAAATATATACAATATAAATATATATAAGCACACACATAGTAAGTACTATTCTATCAGACCCAGGAGAGAGAACGAAAGAGGTACTTCCGAAAACTTTTCCGACCGACACGCCACCTCCATCTTCAACAGGCCTCTGCTCAAACCGACTCCTTCGACACCTGCCTACGTGACCTGCGGCGGGTGTCGAGATCACTATCCCTACTCATTATATCCCAGAAATGCGAAGCGTCGAGGATATAATAGTTTTGCATTGGTCGCAGCCGGGTCTAGCTACTCCATGAAAGCAAGCATCCAAATAACAGGTGAAACCCATCAACACAACTATGTCCATTCCCATCTCAGACATCACCACTAGCTCTGAAAGGAGACTGGATCCAGCCAATGCTTCAGTGATGGCTGAAAAGAAGAAAGCAACTGTATCGGAATCAGAGGTGACTGACTACACAGCATAAATGGCACAAAAGCAGTGTGTAAAGAGTGTTGACAAAAACATGTCCCTTACGTGCATGCAGGGAAAAAAAGATTTTGAGTCATGAGTCACCAGAACACACTTCACTACTGAATTATTAGTTCCATTTAATTTAGTTAATTTAATTTAATTCAATCCGTCCTGATCAGCATAGTGTTTTTATTTAATTGTTTGTCCTTGTCCTCTTTTTCCACCTTTTTTAGATTGCTCTATTGCCTTGTGACATCTGTTCTATAAAAGGCACTATATACATACATTTTACTTCCTTACTTTATATTTCCGCTACAATACATTTGTATTTCAATGTTTTCAAATGGAACAATAGGAACATGTGAAAATGCTGAAAATTGGCACACACATTCTGGAAAGTCACCCAAAGCAATTTCTAGGTCCCCACCCCCAGTAGGGCACGTTTGCAGCTACAGTTTTGCTGACAACGTTTGAACCATTGGTCCGATTTTCAAAAGCGTGGTAACCGTGGTATCCCTGGAATTCTTGAGCCAAGCCAAATCCAGTAATTTCCTGGCAGGATAGATTTCCTGCTATTTTGAATTTCGTCAAAATCACTAAAATCTTTGACCAGTTCCTCTGGAAATTAGTAAATACCATCTCTGGACTGAGCCTCTATCAAAGGATTTGGGATATCTTTTATCATTCAGTTGTGAGAGCCAAGCAAAATTGTCCTAAAAGTTGCCAAACAGGAAGTGAGGTCATATCTTGGCAACCCTCTGTCAGAAGGTTTTGCACATTTACATGCCACTTGTCATCTATTCCTTGATGCATCCCAAAGAATTCCAGGATTCCTCAAACCCTGGAAGACCAATTCTCAAAATCCTGGTATACCTATAATCCTTGCGCCGAGACAAATCCAACACAACCTTATAACGTCGTGCCAAGGGGAATTTCCGCAATTTTATACTTTGCTAAATGTTTGGCCTTGTTATGTATAATATGCCATTCAAGCCACATTCTAATATGGAAATTAGGCTGTCCACTCTTCGGCTGTCATTCTTATACAACAGATCAATTTCATATTTCTGCATGCAACTTTGGAACAGTACACTCAATTTTTTTTCTTATTAATTTTATTTTGTAACTGGGATAGGATGAGTAAACCATACACCTGCAGAGCAAAGAAGCAGGGTGGGAATTACTTGTTTTGACTTCTGGCCTTCTGAAGTACATTCAACACCATCAAGCTATCACGCGCAGGAGGCTCTGGTGACCTGGACCTATGACTACCTCACCAATAGGCCCCATTTACATGGATACTTTTTTGGATCTGAATACATTTAGGCGGATCAAATATAAATCCGCTTCACCTGTATACATGGACATCTACCAATCAGATCCATATTTACGCCACGTTTATATGGTCAGAGTATTTCGGATCGGAATAAACTGAACGCTTCTTTGTGGCGGCAAGGAGTACCGCCATAGTCGGGCACGGACCGCGAAACCCCTAAAGCGTCTGGCCTCAGAGTCGTAGGTCGCGGACCAGACGAGTCCTGCAAGTGATATCGGTGCGCGGATCGCTGACCGGCATAAATGTATTCGGCTTCAAAATGTATTCCGATCCACTGGAAGCGGATTATATTTAGGCTTTTTGGTACCATGTAAACAGGGCTATTGACAAACATTCATTCCATACTTAGTTATTGTACCAAAAATCTCCATAGATGTAGATTGTGTATCAAACGTAGAGATTGCCCAAATTGAGCCAAAACTAATGTATTCTTGTTTCACATAAGGCTCACAAAATCTTCATGTAACCCATACAGTAGTTCCTAAAGAGACTATGTAATATTATCTTTAATTCGTTTTTGCTCTGAAGTTAGGTAAATCACATATTAGATTGCTGCGCATGTAGCAATATTGTTCCTCTTTAGTGGAATCATGAGTTTCAGCTCCTTCCTTGAAACATCTATCATGCCTCTCTGTGCAGGAAAGTTTGTTTGATGGCACATCACAGTGCTGCTTCAGCGAGCTGTCACCACTCCCATCAGACATACCCAAGCTGGGATCTGGCGAGATGCCGTTGTCTTCAGACAGCGAATCGGGAGGCAACATATCGGACGATTGGACTGTTATTGGGTCAGGTAAAGAGATCTCCTCTACCATGCAGCTATTATAGATTTTTGGTCTTTACCACATGATTATTGCTCGTTTTGATTTCATGTCTTTTCCCTTCTCAGACACCACTTTGAACTTTGATCCTACTGATGGCCCAGTGATGGCTGAAAGACTGGAAGCAATTAAACCAGAGGTAACTAGGGCGCATAAATAGGCAACAGTATATCATGAATGTGGAATCTCACAACATCTCAAAATACAAAGTGAATTGGATCTGCCAAGCATCATCCAAGTTGTTATCATCTGTGTAGAAGGCCACGTGGGTGACATTTTCCTGTGCTCTGGATGCAGGTCATGGAAATAGGTCATGGAGATAACTGCTTATCGATCTTAACTTGTTTTTATGTGTGAGTAGATGTATTATAAGTTGTAGTAATAGTAGTATTTTTTTATGTTTTTTCCAGCCCATTCAGGCTGTTTTTTTCCAAGCTTTATTTATTAGGGTTAGTGGAAACAGGTGTAGATGGGGGGTAGACATGCAGGAAATACGTCGGTGGTGGCGCCATTAAGGCATATGCGTGCTTTCCAGTGCACTGCCTAACCGACTGAGCTACTGGGCAGCACGTAATAGTAGTATTTAAGATTTTTTTTTTCTCGTCTTACTCTTTCTGAACTAACAAATAAAAAAAAATAGTAAATGAATGAATACAATAGGATTGTATTCTGCCAGCGAAGAGTAAGCATTCAAGAACTGCAGTTCTTGGGGAGGTCATGCTTCAAACAGCACCACCTGCTGGGCCATTTATGTAGTAAATATAAATAAACACCATTCTCCACCCTAGCTTATATGTTCAGCCACATTGGAAAATTATGGATGGTAGGAATTCAAAATTAAAGGTCTATATTTTGTTGCATATTTTCCTTTTAATATTAGTTGTCCAGAATGATATTGTTGGCTTCTTTGTGTTATCAGTATTAAAAATCAAGGTCATGACAGCCGTGTTCCTGACTAAAGTCTGGAACACTGCTGTGATGGACTGATTTGTAGCAATTTGGGGTTTAGTGTCTTGCCCAAAGCATGTACACTGTCTGAACCAGGATTCGAACCACTAATCTTTGTCTTCAACCCTTTAGTCATTGGAACTGCCGCTCTCCCAACTGCGCCAAAGCCAGCCCCCTATAGCAAGCACATCATCCGGCAATTCGCTTTTTCTGAAGCTTCTGCCTTGCCTCTATGCAGGAGGGCTCCCCCAGCGAGCTGTCCTTACCCCCATCAGATATGTCCAATCTGAAGGTGTCTTCAGACAACACATTAAGCGGCAAGAATTCGGAAGAGGAGGATACCTTGGAGGCAGGTAAGCAGAGCTACTCTAACAACTTCTCTAGACAATCTGGAGGCAGAGTTGGGGCCTTAACCCGCTATTCATCCCCACCAGTCTTACTTGCTGCTGTGAGGAAAGCCTGCCTCTTCTGCAGAACTGGTGACTGATGCATCAGCAAAAGTCAACTTCAATTGAAGTTCAGAACTTGGATTTTGCAATGTTTATATATAAAAAAATGTAAGTGAATATAGGTAAAAGTAATCATTTTGGTAAAACTGGTAATACAAATGATATGTAAATATAAAGATGTATAATATGAAGAACATCAGAATCGGCTTCATCTCACACAGTAGACACTCCGGTGAACACATAATAATAATTGAACAAGGAGTCCTTGCTGCTGAGCATAGTAAACAGTGTAGAGATAGCAGAGAAGCTCGGCCCCATTTGTCCGGCTGGGTGTGGCGATTAGGCGAGGCACAAAAAAAAATGTATTCGATTTGATTACTTGAGTAAAATGTGTGTTTTTTTTAAGTCACCTCTCAGTTAACCTGAACTTGTGAAAACCATGCCTGCATCCTTGTTTGCTGCTATACACTTGCCAACTGCCACGGCCGAATGTGTACTCGGAGAGACTGGCTGAATACTGTTATTACCAAACATGTCCCAAAAGTACTTGTTTTGGCTCCTGGAATAAGAATCCATGCTTCCTTCCTTCCTTCATCTTCCGCTTCATCCGGGGCCGTGGGGGCATCAGCTTGAGCAGGGAACACTGTTTAAAAAAATATTCATTCTTCCTGGGCTTTCAAATTTTAGTCAGATGGCCACAGCATGTATGGAATTGTACAACTTTCAGACTTTAAAGGTTAAGCCATGTACCACATATGTAAGATCTATAGAAAAAGTTCAACAACGAAACATGCTAAACTCGCATAGCTTTTTCAGGGAAGATTTCATAAAGCAGGTAAAACGCTTCAATACAAACACACACACCTAAACTCTTTTCCCTTCTGCAGACTCCACCACTGGCTCTCAAGAGAGATTTGATTCTGCTGACGGCCCGGTAATGGCTGAAGAAATGGAAAGTGCAATTTCAGAATTAAAGGTGACTATTTGGCACAAACGTCTGATGGCCTCAGTGCGGTGCTTCTGTGCCCCCCTGAGGACGACTAACTGCTATTCTAACTTGGGTTGATTAAAAAAAAATCTTTCTTACAGGCAATTCTGCAAACCGAATTGCCTGTAAGGAATAAATACAGTTTACTACTACTTAGGGATGTCGCAATCATGTTTTTTTTTTTTTTGTGCTCCCAATCCAATCTTTTTAGTATGAAAAGTTAGCGATACCGATTTTTCTGATCCAATCCTCCAAGCTGATCTTCATGTTTGTTTGTTTTTTTCTGGTCCTGCTTACCATGAACCCGTGTATTACTATTAACAATAGTATTCGAAACACTTTCAAATAATAAAAATAACAATCTCACAGTTTTATAATAAATAAACCAAGAAAACAAAAGTTGTTTTTCATCCTTTTTGCATTTTTATTTTAATGGACACAGTGGAAAAAAACTGTTCACTTTGAGAAGCATTATAAAAGTAATAAAACAAAATGTCTTCATGCATTTTATTCAATAAGGATGTGTATATAAAAAAATGTAACCAAACGAAATGTATTGTAACCAAATAGCCACCAAAAGCCTCAACATTTGAAATGTATTCAAGTATGGATAAAATGAATGGGTATTAAATGTAACGAAAAATGTTCCAGGGGTGGGTCTCTACAGCGAGAAACATTTGCTTTGCAAACGTCGCATTTTGCAGTGGGAGACGAGCTATTCTCTGTAGTAAAGTAACGCCACACGGCCGACGTGTTTGTTTCCGAGCGTGCGCTTCCTCATGACCCATGAACTTCGACATCACTTCCTGGTGACGTCACTCCGACACAACGCCGCGGTGGGAACTTTAAACTGGCCATTTCAACACATTTCACAGCACATTATAAATAATAATTAATAATTTTTAAAAAGATTGGACCGGGAGAAGGAGAAAGTGATCGGCCGATCACTGATCCACCTAGCTAAGCCAGATCGGCGCCGATTTCCGATCCTGGGATCGGATCGGGACAACACTACTACTACTTTTACTATGGTGATTTGGATCCTACAATGGCATGCAGAACAGCTGGCAATTGCCTTTTTCTGAAATGTTTGCCTTGCCTCTCTGCACAGAAGTGTTTGTTGGGCATCCCCAATGACATTGCATCACGGCGCTCCTCCAGCGATCTGTCCTCGCTCCCTTCAGACATGTCCATTCTGGGTCTCGGCGAGTTGTCCTTGCCTTCAGACGTCGTAATCTGGGGAAGCAACGAATCCGAAGAGGATGGGCCTATTCAGTTTGACGCAGAGTTGTCCAGTCAATACAGATTCAATCCCTTGGAGAAAGGTAAGATCCACTATCATCTAATAATTCAAGAAATGTCTGACAACTGCTGTAACACTTCACCAACTTTTCTCGAATTTGGAGGTTTCACACTGTTGGCATAAAGTAAAGTACAGATACTCACAGCATCACAGTGGTGTATATACCAAACAATTTCACACATTTACTACAAGCTCTGCACTAGTGTGGTGTTATTAAAGAAACCTGTATGCTGAGTTGAGGGCTTGTTCACTGGTTATTTAATTCTGAGGTGAAGCCTGCTGCATGAGATCTGTACTTGAATCATAGCACAATCATGCATTTCGATTATTGAACAGCTTAAATAGTTACCATAAATGTGTCATCAAATTTAGTGATTTAATCGTTATACCGAAAAACATTAACAATGTCCATAACATGTTACTCAGAAACAAACTAACACATTCATTTTCCAGCTGTAATTAAAAGTTCAAGCCCACTACTTTGAACTAGTCGAGAAAAATGATCTGATTTTTGTCTTGTATGCCAAAACGTAAATGCACCTCTATCTCCTAGATAGAGAATTTGGGGAGGATGCCAACCATAAGGAGACCTGCAGTCTTGTAGCCTGGCAAGCCAGAACCAACGCATTGTCCACGCATCGCACATCGCTAGATGCTTGCATTTAAACGCTTGCATTTAAGCCTCTAGCGATGTGCGATGCGTTGGTTCTGGCTCGCCAGGCTAGCTATCTTGCAGTATTGAGAGAGAGAGAGAGAGAGGAAGGGAGATGTGTATAAATATATTTATGTATAAGCAAATACATTTTCCTAAAAGGTACACCACAAATAAAGTTCATAATTGCAATCACTTTTTCCAGATCCACAGCTCCTCGATGGTCTGCCAGCCCCCAACAACAGCAGCAGCAGCAGTGAGGATGAGGTTGACGACGGCACCCTGTCACGTCGTAGACGCCCACAGAGAGAGAGTTGCTCCCATCCAGAAGACCACGAGGAGGCCGAAGACGCAGCGCAGGGTGTCTCTGCTGAGAACGCTGCACTCTCTGCTGGCTTGCGCATATATCTCAGAAACGTCTGTCTTGTACTGGCTGTCGGCATCGTCCTCAGTGCTGGACTGAAAATTGGCTATGGTGATTATTAATAGCATTTAGGAACTTCTCTCTCTCTCTAGATAGATAGATAGATAGATAGCTTGGTTTGTCCCCTGGATAACTGAAAACGTTGAGCACGGATCTGGATGAAATTTTGCAGAGTTGTTGGAAATGTCGAAAAAAGAAGTGATTACATTTTCGTGCATTTCTGTAGGCATAAGTAACATAATAGTCATACTTCATCATTATTAATGGTTGAACGATCCCCGTTCTCCGTAGTGACGTCACGCGTGGCCGCGTCTCCCGCACCCGTGCCGAGCACAAGGCAAGCACACACACACACACACACTCGTGTCTGTGTCTTCATCAACGCTGCTATATAACAATCACCAACAGCACTAACGCCTACAGATAGATAGATGGATGGATAGTTCCTCACCTGGTTAGTGCACGGGGTGGCCAATGAGATGTTTCCTTGTGAAGATCTGAGTGATTGGTTAGGTCCAACAGCGCTGGCTTCCTAACTAGTACAAACGGGAGCACGCATGTTTAACATGCCATCTGAAGAGTGCAAAGCGCCACCACGTCGCACATCACTAGACGTTACGCTACGTCTAGCGATGTACGATGCATGGACGATGCGTTGGTTCTGGCTCGCCGGACTACTACCCTACGAGCACTTGCATTGATAATGGCTTGCCAGTTGCCACACATACTGCTAGCACTAAAAGTACTTTTTTAGTGTATCACTATGCCGCAGGTTTGCAATCTCTGAGTGCTTCTAATTATTATCATTATTATTATTATTATCATCATCCAATCTCAAAGTATCTTTTTTTTTTTCAAAGATTTGGTAGATTTGCATGGATTTGTTCATCTGTACAAAAAAAGTTAACATTATTCATTAGTTGTAGTTGACAGTAGTGTACCTAGACATGCTGTTTCTTAGCTTTTATTGTGAATGTGAGGTGTACGTGAGCAAGCTGCTCTTTTTGATTGGTTTACCACAGGCTGGGTGATTCAAGTTAATCCTTATATTGTGTTTCATGAGTATTGCTTGTTGTTCTTTGTGCACTTCAGGTATGGTGCAGGACGATTCCTTGAAGGGTGTTGTGAATGGATGGCTGTGTCTGGTGAGAACGGTTCATTAAGTGTGGTATGCAGGATGTTTATGGGACACATTATTATAATTCATGGAACAACTATGATGCAAGCAAAAGCTAAAAGCTCATTTCTACAAATTCCAATGCCACCCCTGGGAATTCTACAAATTGCTGGAATACAGGGGAAACGTATTGTTATTATAGGTTGCTTTTAATTAATTGTTTCACTGTTGTGTGTGTATCATATGCACCAGCCACCTGGATGCATTGTTGGTTTGATTTTCAGTTATTTAAGGAGTTATTGTAGTACTGTACCGTGATGCTCACTAACAAAAATTGCCAAATGCTGCAGGCTACCTCTGGTCCAATCAATTCCTAATGAAGGTTAATCATTCAAAAGGTGTCGGAGAGCTTGGTTCCATCCTTGCGAAGCCTGCGGCTAGAGAATGAGCGACTGATTGAGCGACAGGAAGATATGGAGTGGCTGGAACATACCCTGGACAGGTGTGTCTACATTGGCAGACTGTGTTCTAAAAGCTCAATACATTCTCATTACTGCACTCTGTATTGTATTGCAGAGAGAGAGAAGATCACCATCTTTGATAGGTGCAAAGCAGTCTGGTCCCCTGTCCAACTCAAATTGGATTTGCACCATAACAAAAAAATGATCAAATTACAGTCCTAGTTCTATTGCCACAGAAACCGTTAAATTTTTATTCGGAAAATAAAAAATCTAGCTAAAGGGGAAAGGTGGCACAATCGGACATTTATCACATTCCTTTAAAGAGCTACAACAAAAATGTAAATGATTTTGGACACAGAAAGTGTGTAGTATTAGTACTCATTACAGAAAACACAAAATCTGCGTATTGTGGGTTGTACGATTTGGCCTAAGATTAAAATTGATAATAATAACTTGACATCAAACCAGTTTAAAAAAATGTTAATACATTTAAAAAAATGGAAAAGTTGACCTTGTTAAATCATTAAATGTCTCCCATGATGTGAAGATACATAAACCGTACAGTCAATGGTAGAGCATGTCTTTATTCGGGGTGTGTGCGCACATTCATATGATTTGTAAGATTGACTGTCATTCAGTTTCATGATCCGATGTTTACATCATTGTCTTTCCTAAAACACAATTTTTAGGGTTTTTTTTTTGGCACAAGCACCATTTTATCATTTTATTGACAGTGTCAGTTTGAAGGTGAGAGCAGACATGCATTATAAGATCATGAGGGGAAGTGATCACCGGCACAAGACTATGAATGCAGCTGGCTTAGCAGCAGGGTCTAACTGCACCACAGGGCCAGCCCCATGTTTTCACTTTTGATCGGTAATTTATTTT
>OMKY01113430.1:21839-32214 GCA_900302395.1 Bregmaceros cantori | reverse complement strand
ACGTAAGACAAACAGCCATCGTTGGTTACTGTCACAGAGCTGCAGTATCGTCAAAACCACATTTTGAACGGTCTCTGGCAGGGCTCCGAACCGGTTCAAGGAATGAAAACGAAAACCAAAAATAAACAGAATTCTATGGAATTTTTCTAGGAGCGGAAACGAAAACGAAAAAAAAGGTTTCTTTAACTGTTCCGCAACAGAAACAGAACATTATGAAATCCACAAAACCGGTTAAAACATTTTTTTTTCTGTTCTCTATATATTTTAACATTTCCTATGTCTGGGAGACTTTTTCCGGCTTTGCATCTATCCAACTTTCACTGTCAGTCATCAAGCGCCATGCATCTGGGGCTCCATCTTGTGGACAAGGAAGTGACTGTAATGGCGTTTTAAACCCAGTTTTTTGTGTGTGTCTGTGAATGTTTTGTGTGTCTGTCTGTATGTGTATGTATGTGTGTATCTCTGTGCTTTGTGTGTGCATGTGTGCATCTCTGTGTTTTATGTGTGTCTCTGTGTTCTTTGTGTGTGTGTTGTGTGTGTGTATCTCTGTGTTTTGCGTGTATCTCTATGTCTATGTTTTGTGCGTGTCTGTGCATGTATTTCTTGTGTGTGTGTGTGTCTGTCTGTGTGTGTTTGGAGCAGCGGCAGGTTAAGCCAGGCCAGACCTCCATGACTGCAGCAGCTTGTCTCAGCTGCTGCCCCCAGCTGGACACTCTAGACCCAGCAACACCTGGAACCACTGTCTCTGTGTGAGTGTGAGCGTTAGGGAGTGTTTACATCAGTGTATATGTTTGGCAGTTTGTTTATGAACCTTAAGTGAAGTAAGTTAGGTTAGGTTTTTAACAATGTATTCAAACATTATCTGACTGGCATTGAAAGAGCGTTGTTGAGTAATCACAATTAATCGACGAATCCTTTCAGCGCTATACGCGTGTAACCTTGGCGAGGGTTTCATGTGTGTTTGATCCGTGGCTTTGTCCCGAGTGCGTCCACACTGACCCAGGACGGCGCCACCATCTGTCCGTCTCAGCTGTTGCTGGCTGCTTGGCTGTCTGTCATCACCTGACCCTCAGAGGCTGACCCTCACACCCCCCACACCCACCACGAAACCTCCGCCACCACTGCATATTGGTACTGATCATTATGATCAGAGACGGCAAGTAACAAAGTACAAATACCTAAGTACTGTACTTAAGTAGTTTTTTCATGTATCTGTGCTTTTAGAAATATGTTTTCCTCTGGTGACTTTTTACTAGTGCTGAGTAGGTTTTTAACAAAAATATCTTTAAATAGGTTAAAACAGGCTACTACGATTGGAATATTTGTATTGGAATTCCCTTAGGGCTCATTTGAGGAGACTAGGCTCCCCCCCATAAGTCTATGATTCTGTCATTATGGACTGATGCAGGTTCTTACGTTGTCCAGGTGTTTCCATTCCTCCGCCCACTCTCGGTCCGTCAGTCGATGGTCAATCACTTCCTCTTGTCGTGCCCCGTGAACCACTGTATGGAAACCACACAACAACAACAACAACATTATTATTACCCCCACCACCAAAAACATGTTCTAGTTAACCTGCTCCAGTCAGTGTCCCTGGCTCACGATCTGGAGTTGACCCACGGGCTCTGCGCTGCGGCTGCCCACCGCTACTCAGGAATGGGTTAAATGCGGAGGGAGAATTTCACTGTACATGTAAGTATGTGTGATGAAATAAAGTATCTTAAATCTTAAAAAAAATAAGGACAGACATATACTATTTTATTTTAATATTTGGTGATGTTGGAGTCGTAATTATTAATCATAGGCTGTATGTGTGCTATTTTAAAATAGAAAGTAATAGTGTTTCAATATGAAATAATATGAAAACTATTCAGCATTGCACAAATATTGCATTTTTTATACAATTAAAGAAGACTATTGTTTATTGGGCAACTGTGATTATTTTATTATTTTTCCTTGTTTACACTGAAAATTATACAATTTTATAGAGAAGTGTATACAACAGGGAATTGATCATGTTTTAGTTGACTAAAATTATTTTAGATTCCGTCGACTAAAATTGTATGAATTTTAGTCAACTAAAACTAGACTAAAACTAAAATGATTTAGATGACTAAATTGTGACTAAAACTAAAGTTACATTTTCGTGATGACTAAAACTGAAACTAAATTAAAATTTCCTGTCAAAATGAACACTGACAACAACAACAGCAGCCTGTCCATTCACAGTGCAGTGTGTAAATAGCCTGTCTGTCCCCTCACACACATCCACGCACACAGACATATATGGTTCCATGCGGACAGTGGCATGTGTGGCTCGGGGCTTTATATAGATGAGCTCACACACAGATTAGCAAGCCTTTGTTCTCACCCATACACACGCCCGTACAGCGGTAACACACACAGACACACAATCACAACAGGACGCCCGTACAGAGTCACAACACACACACACACACACACAGATACATTCACACACCGCCATGCATCTGGATACAGTCAAACCACGTGGAGCAATATGGCCAGAACCAACAAATCGTCCACGAATTGCACGCGATTAGAACGATCATTGGGTCTGGTAAAACCAGGGCCAAAAACCATGTCAAAAAAGTGTCAATAAAACCGTGTTATCCAGTCAAAGTGCAGTAGGTGGGACAAACGGCATGGAGGCGTGCCAACCGAACAACACCCATGTATCGCGTCGCCACCAAACATGGCCCGCGTCTCCATTTGAATAATTCGATTGTTCTACCCGTATATGATGAGTGGACAATTTTGACATATTTAATCACCACACACGCAGTTCAAAGTTTAACAGTGTCTGTGTCCGAAATCGCTCCCTATCCCGCACGCCATTTTGTAGGGGTGTCCGAATTCTCCATGTACCCACAATATAACCCATAATGCATTGCGAGACATTTTAAAAATGACCTAAACTTTTTAAAAAATGGCGCGGCGGGAGTAAATAGCGACCGACTGCAGCAAATACTTATGAATGTAAGTACTTTTGACTTTTTCTGATGATTGTTGAATTTGATAATTATATTTTTTATAATTATATTTTATAAAAATTTTGACAGAACCAACTCTAGTGTCCGAAATCTCGGCCGTTGCTGTTGAGTGCACTATAAGTGAGTGCACTATATGGGGGGTAGGGAGTAGGGGATAGGGAGCGATTTCGGACACAGCCAGTGATGGCACAATGACATTAACCTCTGTCCCTTGCTCTTACCGGTCTGCCGATGTCGGTCGCGGGGTTCCCGGTGCTCGTTGTGGCGGTACGCGTCCCGATAGTGGTGGGCCAGTGCCATGTCCTCTAGGCGGTAGTGTTGGGGGGCTGACGGGGGGTTCGGAGGTGCGTGAGGGGGCAGGCCGTTGGTGGGAGGGTGTGGAGGGAGTCCATTTCCCGGGCTGAAGCGCTGGCTCGGGCTGGCGGTGCACGGACGCTTGGCGAGGTGATCTACGTGATGGTGCAGGTCAGAACTCTCTTTGGTCCTGGACGGAGAGAGAGAGACACTTGGAGTGATACTATTTATTATTTACATCATAACGCTCAGACGTGATGAGCTAACAACTTATATATGTAGGTTGGATTGGCCTAGACTTGGCTACTGCCTAATGTGGGACACCTAAGCTGCAGTGTCTCTGGCTACTCCCTGAACTAATGAATGTCAGTGAAACTATTGTAAAATGAAACTATGGTAATGTGTCTAACACATAGACTGTATATAAATATGGACGTCGCATTTGCTTCAGCCGGCGTGCCAACTTCCGTGTCACAAAAAGCACGGAGCCTATGGGAATTCCAATAGAAATATATCAATTTTAGCAGGCCATTTAACACCAGTTTTAATGTATATTGTTGCGATAATTCTCGGTTCATGTGTGAGGGGGGGGGGCATAATTTCACAAACACGTCAGATTTGGCGTTATTAATCATTTTAATTTTGCGGGTTGTGGTGGGAGTGGGGTGGTGGGGTGTGTGATCTTGCTCAGCAAGTGCTATTCTATTGTTAGCTCTGGGAAGTGGGCACAGTGACTGGTTCACCGGGAATAATTCATCTGCAATCTTCAATCTTTGTAAGTACATATTTCAATAGGCTATATTTTTGCCCTATACAGAGGGGCTTGTGTAGAGAACTATGCCTAATGATGTTATCATATTGCTATTCTTGCCGCCATCCCCGACTACATTACATTACACCGCCGGCAGGCGTTACATGCTAACGGGCCTGCCCGACGCTAGCTGCCTGGTCCGCCTCGGCAGGAAAGTCCTGGGCTTTACTAGACCTCACTGTAATGGCTCGCCCTGCAGCGCTGGGGGGGCAATCGGGATGCCGATTGCCCCCCCATATGGACTTTGAAAATATGTACACATGTACACAAATCACAGCACCTATATTACTATTTATTACATTTTTACTGTAACGCTGCCTTCCATATAAGACACGCCCTTAGCTACATATTTGGAAACAGGGTATCCCCGAACATGCCCTTAGCTCCATATTTGGAAATGGGGCATCCCTGGACCGCCCCATATACGGGTACTTTCTCAGCAATGGCAGAGCCCAGAACAGACTTCCGGCATATTCAATCCAAAAATCGTTCATTTCAATGAGATGACGTCACGCACGCTGCATCTACTTTGTATACAGTCTATGGTTTGTGCCCATGCAGGTTGTGAGCATGTCCAGCAGCCCAGTACATGCCTGCGCCGCGGAGTGTGGGAACGTTTAAATCAATTTTTTTAATTGATTTTCGTTTTCAAAATCGATTAATATTTAAAATCGATTAATTGCCCACCCCTATGTTTTCAGTATGTATTTTTGGTGGCAAAAAAACAACATATATATCATACCGGACCGGGTAGACACCCCCTGCAACCCACTGTTTTCCTCTGCTGTGCGATCGTGTCACGTAGCTGTCAACTGCTATCTGCGTTATAACGCAATGCCAAACCACCACTGTTTGGGACAGCCACGCGGTGACGACCCAATATAAATTATTCTCTGAACTTTGTGCACCATTGCCTGTTCATTATGGGCCTTGGATTCAAGTAATGTGTTCAAGCGCATATTACGCTGATAAAGAGCCCCAGGATGAGCCAACGCCACCGTATGGGCTAACAACTGCTGGCTTTTGACGCACTACCACCCGGTCTGAGGCTGAAGGTCACTCTAGGCTAGCTAGCAATGCATTAACTGTTTGAGGTGTTTTATTTTGCATGACTACTAATACTCGTGGTGTGCCTACAGTACACCTGTCAGATGGATCTGTGCTCTGTTGCATGTGCTTGCCCCTTTTAGTTGTGTCCCCTTTTGGCTAATATCACAATCGTTAAAAGTGTACCCTTAGTGAATCTCCAGTGCCACCAGTTCTAGTCTCGTTGGCTCCAGAGTCTGTCTCGCAGCTTAGCCCTCCTCCCCAGAGTGACTAACTTATGGAGATTGGCTCCTTATATTTTACTTCCAAATTTTTATTTGGATTTTATTTAACTCATTCACTGCCCTGGTAGCTCCACTACTAGGGCTGCAACTAACGATTATTTTAATAGCGTCAATTACCAAAAATGTGTCTACTTGAAAGTAAACCTTTCATATTTTTGGAAATTATGAATAAACACATTTCTGTGGATAAATAGGGGAAACATCAGCATAAAACAGCTGACAATAACAATGTTTCAACTCTTTGCCGATTATCAATTATTAGATTAGTTGTCGATTAATTTTATAATCGATTAGTCACCGATTAATCGGTTAATCGTTGCACCCCTACCCACTACTAACATTACTCCACTAGAAGTGTTGAGCTTGCAGTATAAATTTGCCAATCACCAAGTTTAGCTTGTTTTGCTGACTTGAACACTAAAACCTTTGCCGTGTGTGCCTTGCATTTGGGGAGCTACCGCCCCTATTGTTGCCCTGACTCAATAAAAACTGTCAACTTTATTCCTGTGCAGTCGTTATTCTTAGCTAAGCTTTTCCTCTTACATTCACTTGATGAATGACCGTACTTGGGCATTGTATTTTAAACGGGAAAATCCCTCTGGTTTTAGTAGTGTTATTCTCGGTCTCATTGACCACTCCTGTGTTAGTTTAGTCGCAACATTGTTGGATGGCGTTGTCGAAGTGTGTGTTAGCTCTGGGCTCTGCTACTAGTGTGTGTTGGTCAAACCACCAACTGGCTGAATGTCCTAGCTGCAGTGCTGCTATTCCCAGGACCAAGGCACGCAGCACCAAGGTACTATCTGGCAAGCCCATAGGAGGTCTAATTCTCGCACTCAGTAACATCCAGACAGCTCATGGTTATCACCGCAAGCCGATATTGGTCAAACCATCTATTGGCTCTCAGTCGCGGTGAAAGTACCACACAGGCACACAGTTTAGCATACCCCGACTGCTTACATACTGTATGTTAAGTTAGTTGACTGTGAAAAATATCCTATTTAAGCAAATGCCTTAAAAATGACAGTGTTACCAATGGAGGAGGAGGGGAAAATATTTGTACCTGATTTTCAGACCAAACAAAAGTCCAAATGCCGGTTTCAACACCATCAACCCATTAGCACTAACACAACGCAACTAGCTTTTTATGTTATAATTACACAATTCAAAGTAGCTCAAACATGACCAAACCCTTCCCAACAGCCTTCAGTCATTAGTGATCTGCAGCAGGGCTGGACTGGGGAGATTATTCAGGCCGGGCATTTATAACCAAGACGTTCACAGTGTAGACTGTTTACTCGTCATGTATATTCATTTATTTCTGTATTCATTTCAATAAATTGTATACTCTGTTCTATTGTGCTGCCATTTCACGTCTGAGTCGGTAGGGGTCGCCATTCTATTGTATTTACATCGATTCGTTTTATTTGCAACATGTCAATAACAAAAACTGTATTTGCAATAAATAATGTACAAATGTTATTATCAAAAAGCAATAGCACGTATCTTAAACACGTTTTATTTGAGACAATGGGAAAATCTAACATCCATGTGGTAGATCTCGCCTACAGGGTCTTTGAAAAGTGGATCTTCAACCAGCAAAATTCAGACCGGAAAAAGCTGACGTGGCTCAGTCGCACGGAGTTCGTCCACAGCATCAGGATCCAATGCTTGTCGAACTAATTAGGGCGTTGCAAGAAAATTAGAAGAGAATGTTTTCCGAAGTCGCTGCAAAACGCAACGTAAACTATGGAATACAAGGCAATTTCGTCACGTGGACAGCTGTTCTCGTAAACGGAAGCGCTTTCGATGCGAGCTTGCCCAAATCCTGAGGCAAACCCTGAATTAAATCAAATACAATGTTTCGGAAAATTAAGTATTTCTTAAAATTATTTAATTGAAGTAACCTAAACGAAATCCTGTATTGGGTTACATGTTGTGCATCTTACAAAAAATATATTTCAATAAATACTTGAATGTGTGTCAATGTTTATTTATTTATGTATTCATTTATGAGTGAGCGAGTGGGTTCATGTTTTATTATGAGTTGAATATTGCGACGTAATATCGTCACGTGGAGAGCTCTTCGGTGAAAAGCGAAGCGCTTTCGGTGCGAGCCAGCCCAGCGCGCAACTGAGTCCTCAGCCAATGAGAAACCAGATTTAACGTGACGCATCGTCTGATCAGCTGTTTTTGTTTTTGTTCAGCGGACGTCTTCTAAGTTCATTACACAGTTATAACGGATGATGAAAAACATCTATATAATAGACACCAGAAACCGGCCGTAACAATGGCGCGTCCATAACATTAGGACACATCGTGTGCCCGAGTGGCACTTGACGGTGTGTGGAGAAGAGGGGGTACCGTGGCACAGCGGGGGTGTTCTGAACGGTCAGCCGAGTGCCAAGCTCTTCGGGCCCGTCGTAGAGGCGAACCTTGCCGCGGTAGTGACGGCAGAGGCGGATTTGGCGGCAATGGACTCACCCACTGCCGAGACCGCCTGCGAGGTGGCCGAGCGTCGAGGATTGATCTGCGCGTCGTTCAACCAGGATACCACGTAAGCAGCCCTCCACGCCGCGGACTGTGTCGGGAGTCGGGGCCAGCGATTCTTGGATGATGATTGAAATGGCTAAATGACTATCAGGGTTGGAAAACAACCGACTGCATGTAATCATATTACAGAAAGCAGATTGTAAATGTTAAGGGATTGTTCTTTGGGCCATTATTACCTTGTGGTAAAGTCAACTTTTTACATGCCATTACTAAAATGCTGATGCGAAATCTGCAATAAGTGGAAATGTGTGAATTTAATTTGCCTTTATTTTCCAATATTAATCGTTGTTTAGCTTAATAACTGTTCCGATTTCAAGATAAAAAAAACGTATTCATTGTTTATCAAAATAACGACTAGTTGCAACAAGCAGCCCTTGACACGAGTGAGCATATTTTTGGGAATATCAAGAAAAATAAACCATGACTCACTCTTATATACGATGAGGTAGTTTGGAAAAAAGCTGCTGAAATAGCAAATTATTCCTCCCATCCACTGAGCCAGGAGTTTGAACCTCTACCCTCAGGTAGATGATATAAGGTATGGGCATGCGGTAACATTTTTAAAAATGAACTCATTCCAAGGTCCATTGTAGCACTGAACCTGTTCAGCTGATTACAATTTATTAATGTAACTCACTGCTGACCCGGGTGTAAATGTTGTTGCTGTCTTGCCTGTTCTTGTTGTTGTCTGTTCTTTCTTTTCGTTTGTTTGAGACCAAAGATGAATCTCCACGGCTCATTGTCTGTCTGTCTGTCTGTCTGTCTGTCTTATCTTATCCACACATGCCCCCCTCATTCAAACCATCGAGTGTTGCCATCAGCTTCATAACCCTTTTTTTGGGAGACAATACTATTGGATATCATGATATTTTCAATTCAAAATACCCTGATATTATCGCCCAACCATAGTTTATAGTCCAAATGCTTGATAAAAATATGTTCAGTCACCTGCTGGGCCAACTGTCCCATAATATAACTTCACGTAATGGATTAGTTTAACTTGTTTGTACATCATTCACGATCAGACTTCTGTCTGTCTCAGCTCTCTGGCCATGGGTACAAAGACAGGCTACCGGCTGTTCTCTGTCACCTCAGTGGACCAGCTGGACTCCATCCACGAGGGAGGTAAGCAGTGGACAGTCCTTCAGTGAGGATGAACAGGAGAAGCTTGTTTTCTGCTTTTAAGCTAACTGGGAACTTGAACCTGGACAAAGGGTGGTTATTAGAGCTTATCAGAGATGCGACCAAGTCCCTCTTTCAAGTCTCAAGTCCTTCTTGGGCAAGTCAAGTCCCAAGTCAACTCCAAGTCAAGTCATTATTAACATGCTGTAATTTTAGCTCCAGAATCTGATTTTAATAAGGTCAAAAGCAAGCAATAGCTTTTCTTTTATAAGATCAATGTTTGCTTTTTTGCTACTTAATTAAAATCAGATTCTGGAGGTAAAATGACAGCATGTTAATGATGACTTGACTTGGAGTTGACTTGGGACTTGACTTGACTTGCCCAAGAAGGACTTGAGACCTGAGACTTGAAAGAGGGACTTGGTCACATCTCTGGAGCTTATTACACTGGCACTATCAATGGTGGCGGATTACACTTGGGTGGATTGCCCTAATCTTGGCCCTTTTTTCAGCTTCCTGATGTGGGACAGTCAGTTGCCTATAGTGGAACACTGAAATGTAGTGTTGAACAGTTGAACTTGAGGTTAGACACATTACCACAGTTTTGCTTTTCCCATAGTTGCACTGACATTCATTAGTTTATGGAGGAGCCAGAGCCACATTAGGCAGTGGCTCACATTAGGGCAATTCACCCTACAAGGACTGTATTGTTCCAATCAAATCAACGTTGTACACATGACAATAGTTCTGTCCTAATGCCTTGAAGGATCATATTTGGGTTCTAAAAAACCCAAACATGTGTTTATTGATAATGGTGTATATTTGTATTTCCTTTTAGTATTGATTGACCTTGATGTTGATGTTTTAATGTATGCTAGTTTATGTCTGAAATCCTTGTACCTGTATGTTTGTCTATAATGTACCCACTTGTGGGTTCTAACTGGTAGCGCCTCCTGTGGACAGATGTTGAAAATTAGTAGTTGCGCTACAAACACTCATGCAGTGCATCTGGTCTGTCCAATGCATCATGTAATGTCCATGTCAAATAAAACCTAACCTAACCTAAATGAATCCACCACAGAATTAAACATCATATCACATTTTAGAGACTTTGGTTTCCCATTCAAAGACCCAATGTCTTAAACTCTACTTATTGTTGAAGTTTGGCCATGCCACTGCGATTCGCTTTGACACAAATAATCCACCAATGTTGTCTATAGGGGCAGTAATCAAAAAGGGTTAAAAACGTCTTGTTC
>OMKY01113413.1:2942-13501 GCA_900302395.1 Bregmaceros cantori | reverse complement strand
CTCGAGCACGCGGCTTTGTTGTGCGTGCGTGTGCGCGCGTGTGTATGCCGTGGCGGAGTGTGCGCTCTGCTGTTTGTTTTGTGGGAATTATATCTAAACATAACCTCTTACAATATAAAGAGGCTACTTTCTATGTAAAATTTTAATTAATAACACGTTCTTAAGCGCACCATGTTGGGTTCTCTCTCTGGTTTAGAAATCATTCTGCTTAGCTCGACTTGGTTGGTGAAACCTCTACTGTGATTGCTAGCCCACTTGGCCATAATCAGATTTTACAAAACTCTGAGAAATACGACGGAACTGTTAGAATGGTACAACGATATTAACAATATAAATCTGCAACAGAAGATCTCGTCTAGTGATACAAATTGCCCGAGCCCATGACACCTCAACATTGTGTATTTTTTAATGTATTTCATTTTTTAAATCAACTCTATATTTATTCATGTTACTCCCACCTATTTTCTAATTTCCCTGTTTTCTAATTCACGCCCATGGGACTGGGCTGTTGGAGACTTTCTTAAAAATCGAAATGGACATCATTACCCAAATTTGTGCAACTCATGATTCTATGGATTATTATTATTATTATATGTATTACTAGTATTGCATAATTCTATACATTTGGACGAACCGTTTATTTTCCCCCCCGCAACTTTCATCTATGCGAGCACGGCAATAGGAAATTTACTTTTTTTTTTTACAGAATATTTGACTACTGGAAAATCAGTTGATATTATTGCAGATTGTGTGCAAATGGAACTTGAGGCTTCAAAAGCTAAATCCCAAGTTTATTTCAGGGGTAACTACCGGTGATCTCGCAGTACGCAATCAATCATTAAGATTTCGCACAAATCTCATAGTAAAACCGTAACAGGTCTTATTTCAAAGCCGAGTTATCATCAATTCCCATCACGCACGCACCCCATGGCTGTGTCCGAATTCGCCCCCTATCCCCTCCTCCCTGGAAAGTGCACCGATTTAATAGTGCACTCAACAGCAACAGGTGAGAATTTGGACACAAGAATCGCCACCGTCAGAATTATTATAACATATATAATTATAAATTATAAAATTCAACAATCATCACAAACAGTCAAGGTACTTACATTTATAACTATTTACCGTGTCGGTCACCATCGGCTCCCGCCGAGCCATTTTTTAAAGTTTAGGTCATTTATAAAACGTCTCGCAGCGCATTATGCGTTATATTGCTTGGTCTAGGGTACATCGATGCTTACTACTTTTTGCGGTGTGCATTGTGGGATACCTTGAGTGCGCTATAAAGGGTACATGGAGAATCCGGATACCCCTACAAAATGGTGTGGGGCCCATATAGTGCACTATAAAGGAAATATGGAGCGATTTCAGACACAGCCTATGACAGACAAACACAGTAATGGCTCGACATGAACCAATAACAGTTGAACCAAAGAAGAAGAAAATAACTAAATTGAGGAAGACAGCATGTGGTAACATCGTGTATTCATCACGGTCCCATGAAATGATTAGTGTGGATTATGGTGCAATGCTAACGTGCTAGCATCAGTGGCTAACCTAACCGTTGCGGCCGACCTTAGCGGCCGGCACAGATATATCCAGCTCCACACTAGTTACTTTAGTTACAATATGTATTACTATTACATTGACTTTGGGGAGGAATTAAACCGGACAGCCATTCAGAGTAACAGACGATTCCTCTCGGCCATTCATAGACCCAACGAACACAGCTGTCAGAAAGACAAAATGGGGGATTTAAGGACAAAATGGACTCCCTCGGATATAAGTATGGCGTTTTTAAGGATTGCAAATCCAAATCCATAACCATGGCCCGCGCTCCGCTATGAAGTGTTACACGCCCTGCCCATTGACGCGCCACGCCCCGCCCATCGCCAAAGCACGCGGTGTGGACAGCAACTTAACACTGTCTGCTACCTAATTGAGCATCAGCCACTATAGCGCAGTAGTAAAACTCTTGTCCTTTAAGACATTATCCTTCGTTCGATTCCGAGATTACATGTTACAATGCAAGTTCGGAGACGGAAAATTGCCGCAGTCAACTCTTTGGCGTCACGACTGCGTCGTATGCAAAAGTGCGAGTTGCCCGGGGCGTGGTTATGGATTTAGATTTGCAATCCGTAAAAATGCGTATGGATGAATGGTGCACCATCTCTGCCTGCAGCTCAATCAGGTTTTGAATCATTTTCCACCGGTTCCATGACACTGGCCAAATGAAACTAGGCCCAAAACTTAGCCTGAAGCGGGGCCTGATTGTGTGGCTGCCGTCAGGAAAAGTTTCAGAACATCCAACGCTCAACACATCGGTATATACTAGGGCCCGACACATACGAGATTTTGGAGGCCGATACCAATAGTGCGGAATACATCATACCGATAACCGACATAGCAGTCCATCTATAATTCTTTAAACAAACATAATGTTGTGAATAATGTGAATATTCTTTATACGTAGTTACACATGTGCAATGTTTATGCTTATCTTGCCGAAGCCAGAAGAAAGCTGCTTTATAAAATGAATCGGCCCATTCCGGCTGATTAATGAATAGGTTCTAGTACCTGTAATTGGCCAATTATATATTGGTACTCCCGATAATCGGTCGGGCCCAAGTAGATCCAGTCCTTAAAAACACATCAGAAGGAAGATTTGTTCCATCTTTGATTAAATAAGGAATACAAAAGTCTTCCATGACCAATCCATATTCCCATTAGGGCTGCAACAATTCATCGACTAATCGTTGACTAATTGATTATAAAATTAATCGTTAACTGATTTAATAATCGATAATCGGCAAGGACTCATCATTGTTGAAGTTTTGTGTTGAAACTGCCCTCTATTGGTCCATGCAAATTAGATTTGTTTCTGAAAATATAAAATGTATTTTGTAATGTAATTGATTAAAACCATGACTATGATGAAAACCAGAGAAAGTAAATTAAATTTTGCTGCTCACGAAGAACCAAATTTGTCAAAATATCAAGTTGACAAGATTGAATTCTTGTAATTGTTGCTTGGTGTTAATATTTGATTTTTGAAAAAAAAAGAAAAAAATAACCAATTAATCGACTAATCGTTTTAATAATCGGCAACTAACAGACTATAAAATAAGTTTGTTGCAGCCCTAATTCCCATGACTCAGTGACTGGAAAATTAATTTAACATTTAAACCTTTTTTTTGTTAAATTCCTGGGAAAACCAGGATTCCCATGAACTATGTAAAAATGGCCGATTAAATCGATGATCAAAATAATCATTAGTTGCAGCCCTACAAGTTTTCAATGGTTCGACATAGCTCTTTCCAGCCTGCCCTCCGAATGCGACATGAACAAAGATATGGTGCACTCTACACGGCGTTCCGAGCTCACAGCCATCCCCTCCAGTTCTCTACTTCAATGGTTAGGGTGTTAAAGGATCAATGCAAGGCGGATTTTTGATTGTGACAATAGACATCGACGTCTCCATATTTAAGGGCAGGACAATGATATGAAGTGGGAATTTGGGGAGTGGTGACGGTTAAGGGCTATCTAAGAGTTAAGGCATATGGCTCATGGTTGGTTGATGGATATGGAGTGTAGGTTTTAGGCCATGGTGCGATAAGGCATAGGGTGTAAGGTGGGGCGTGAAGCGGATGTTATGGTTTTAGGATGAACAGTTTAACTAAGGAAGTGACCGTTTGGGGAAACAGGCCCACACTCCATCCACATGGATGGTCCGGGCATGACCGATCCTCCCGGAGGAATCTAGAACACCTGCCAGCACAAACCCACACTTTTGAAATCAGTGCTGTGGGGCATGTAGGTGATGTGCACATGCTGTGGAGGGCTGGTGTAGGCAGACAGCCGCCCGGAGGCCGCTACGTGCGTAGTGTTTGGGGAGTGGGACGACGTCACTGGTGCCCGGCTAGAAGTTCGTCAAGGTCGTCCATCCACGCCTGCGCCTCCTGAGACTTCAGGAGAGAGTCTACCAGGTCGCTTTCCCCGGGGAACGACGCCAGACCCCCGCCCGCAGACAGTCCCGCGTTCGCCGATAACCCTCCGTTACCCGAGCCCCCGTACCCAAACAGCTGTTGCTGTTGGCTGACTGTTCGGTTCACCTGGTACCCCTGACCGCATTGCGCCGCCTGTGGAGGACCTCGGACATTGCCCTGGGGTCCCCCGAAGCCCCCGAGATCCGGAAGCATAGTCTGCTGCTGCTGTTGCGACGGCATCATTTGTTGTGGGCGACCTCCGGCGCCGCCAAACGCCACCGATGGGCCCGGCATTTTGGCCATGCGGGGATTCTGCTGCATCTGGAAGGGCATGGCACCGGGGTTGGGGAAGGCCAGGCCTCCACCGTTGCTGCTGGGGTTCTGGGGAGCCTGCTGCTGCTGAGTCCAGGCCTGGCTCTGCTGGCCCATCGTGCCGGGCATCGTACCAGGCAGGCGGGGAAGGTTCTGGGGCTGGTTTTGGTTCTTCATGTGCTGCTGCTGCTGCTGGGCCATCAAATTGTGGCGGTACGGCGCGGCCATGTTGGCCGTCATGGGCTGTCTCTGCTGAGAAGGGTGCATGCCCCCGTACAGCATCTGCTGCACACCGAGTCCGCCGCCGCAAGAAGGAAGGCCCATCTCCGCCTGGCTGGCCGAGGAAGGGGCCCCTGGCTGTCCGGAGGCGCCTCCTTGTCCGCCCAGACCCATCCCAATCATGCCCTGGCCCTGGGGGAACATCCGCTGGGCGCCGGCACCCGGGTTTCCCATGGGACCAACACCACCACCGAGGGGCTGAGACGAACCTGGGACCACAGGGCGCAGTTAATTAGAGTTTCAACTATTGCTTTCAGGAACTTCAAAACATAGCTAAAAGGCCATTCATACCCTACGTGTGGCGTATTACGTACACAATCTGTCTGTACGCTTCTGTGCAATAACAGAATGTGTCATATGTATTACCATGCACCATCTCCGTAACTCTCTCCTCTTATTCCTGTGTTATTTCCAGGGCTTTGAAGCATTTTTTTCCCAATTGGTTCGTTCCAGAAACGGAATCATAACGTTTCCAGTTATGAGTTCTGCCAATAATTGACGTTGCCGAACCGGTTTGAAGAAAAAAATATTGTTCCCGGAACGGTTAATTTTGTTCCCGTCAGTTGGCCAACTTGTGCCAGGAGGTGTTTCAATTCAAGTCAACGATCTGCGTGGCTGGGAAGGGAAGGTGCACAGCGGCAGAGACTGGCGGCGCAGACGCTTGCACGGCAGTGTTTAAACGAAAACTTTGAGGAACAAAATAAAACCAGTATTAACCGGTTATGATTATTTTTAAATAAGTGAAAAGCCCTGGCTATTTCACGCCTTTGTTTACATTTTGTAAAAAAAATAGGAAACGATTTGGGACACAGCTATTGATGTAAATTAGATATAAATTCCCTTACCTGTAAACTGGTTGACCTGCTGCTGGAAGGGGTTCTGGCCGGGGTTCTGACCTGCCTGGTCCTGGTACTGAGGAGGAGGCCGCGTCAGGTGTCTCTGGAGCTGCTGCTTCTCCTAACACACAAACCAACACGCAACCATGGGGACACACAACCAGACAGAACCAAACACACAACCATGTGGACACACAACCAGATAGAACCAAACACACAACATCCACACAACCATGTGGACACACAACCAGACAGAACCAAACCACACACCGAGCACAACAAAGACATACAACACATACAGAGAACCATGAATAGAACAATTGACTAGAAGCACTCAGATTGCGAACCTGCGCCATATTGGTACAAAAAAGTAGTACTCTTAGAGCTAGCAGTATGTGTGGCAACCCATTATCAATGCACCGGCGAACATGCTGAGCACAAGCCAACTACATTTCCCAGTTTGTACGGGTTACGCGAGACATGGGCGGAGTTTGGTTGTCACGCCTCCACGCCGCTTGTCCCACCTACTGCATTGTGACTGGATAACCCGATTAGATTGACATGTTTTTTTTTCACATTTTGGTTGGTTCCACCAGACGCAATGCAAGCGTCTAGCGATGTGCGATGCGTCGACGATTAGTTGGTTCTGGCTCGCCAGGCTACCATATAGCTGCCATTTCAATGTTACCTAATTACCCAAGTTTGGTTGGACAGCTTTAGATGGTCCCTAGGAGCGGAGGAGCAAGCAGTGTGTTACCTGTTCGGCCAGCATCTGTCTCTGTCCCAGCATGTACTGTTGTTGTTCCCTCATCGCCATCTGCTGCTGATGTTGCTGCTGCTGATGCTGCTGCTGTTGCTTCAGGGCGGCCGCCACTGCCGCCTGGCTGCTGAGATATGCCGCGTTGCCGTGGTTACCGCCCAAGCCGTTGGGGTTCCCGTGATTGGGTGGCATGGCGTTGGGGTTCCCGTGATTGGGTGGCATGGCGTTGGGGTTCCCGTGATTGGGTGGCATGGCATTGGGGTTCCCGTGATTGGGTGGCATGGCGTTGGGGTTCCCATGATTGGGCGCCATGGCGCTGGGGTGGTTGGCTGCCATGGCACCGCCACTACCATGACTGCTGCCCATCGGGTTAGAGTTCCCGTGGTTGCCTGCCATGGGGTTTGCGTTTCCGTGGTTGCCGGCCATCGGATTGGCGCCGGGGTGGTTGCCAGCCATGGGGTTGGCGTTGCCGTGGCTACCCGCCATGGGGTTGCCGGGGCCGTGCTGTGTCGGAGGGTACGCGCCGTGGTCCTGAAAAAGCGACGAGAGACTGCGTTAGAACCTGGAAGAAGGGATGTGGCGATTTGAAAATTTCCCATCGTGATGGTCGTGGTCCCAAAAATCGTGATTGCCGATTTGATCACGATCACATTGCACCGCCCCCCCGCTGCTACCGTACCGAAACAGCATGGCTGCAGGCAGCGCCCCCGCTCAGAGGAGAACGCTGCCAACAGCTGTGCCACTTTTAATGAAACGTAACAAGCTAGCAACATGGGATACCTTAGCACATTCAAACAGAGAGAGAGAGAGGAGGGAGAGAAAGAGAGAGAAAGTGTGTGTGTGATAGAGAGGAGGGAGAGATAGTGAGATAAAGTGCGAGTGTGTGTGTGTGAGAGAGAGAGGAGCGAGTGAAAGTGTGTGTGTGAGAGAGAGAGAAAGTGTGTGTGAGAGAGAGCGAGAGAGAGAGAGAGCAGAGAAAGACAGAAGAGAAAGAGAGATAGAGAAGAGAGAGACTGGGAGAGAAGGAAGAAATCAGAAATGGAGTGAGAGATCAGAAAGAGAGGACAGAGAGAGCAGAGAGAGACAGAACAGAGAGAACAGAAATGCTAGAGCGAGAACGCCGCAGGCACTTCTCTCACTGTGAGAGACAAAGCAGGCTCATATTTCAAAAGTCCCAACCACCCCCCCAGCTGGCAGAGAGTGGAATAACCACTCTCTCTGCTACATCAGGATGGAAGATCTACACAATCAAATACTATGCAGTTTGTGCTAAGTGCGAAAGGGACATCCCCGAAACAAGCTAGAAGCACTCCGAGAGTGCAAACCTGCGCCAAAGCCATTGGGTCACTGATGCCAAAACAGCACTAGAAATGTGTTGTTGGGGGCCGAGGCTAACAGATTTCATAATCGTTATTCAACTACTTTGCTAAGAGGGCCGCATTGTCCCCAATCCCAATGGGCCAGGGGCCGGAGCAGATGCCGGACTGCACCCAGCCCCACCAACCCCACCGTGGCGTGACGCGAAACAACCACATTTTCATACCTTTTAATTAAAGTAGCATACTTCCCATTAAAAGGGCATTTTTCCATATCGGTGCAGTATCGGCATTTGTGAATTTCCCTGCCAATACGGAGGAATCTGCAACATTATTGCAATTACATGCACGGTTAAAGTTAGTCATTTTTTAGACATTTAGACATTGGTTATTTTCCCTCCATCTGTCCCTTACCCCTATAGAAAAGCAACATTACATATTGATAACAATCTCAATGAAAAGATGACATTTAAATGCAGTGTGGGAGTGCCATTATCCATATAATTTCCATGAGCCAGGTGTCTAATAAACCCAAACTTCTTCCCAACCCTGTTAATAAGCTGGTTGACAATTGACTGACAGCACTGTTTGTTTCAGGTTTTTGCTTTCTTTTACAGCTCTAAATTTCACTGTATCGGTTATCAGGCCAAAAAACAGGGCCCGTCCCATTTCTCTCTGGATTTCTGACTGACAATGACTATTCTGTCTGACATAAAGAAAAAAAAGTCTTATATAAACGCCACTGTCCCAAATTCCTCTCTGGCGCGTTGGCACGCAGCGTATGGACACGGTGCATCACGAGGCTACACGAACATTAAACACAGCAACAAAGACTGGTTTATATGGAAGGAGTCACGCTGATCAACACGTCACAGTTAATACACTACATGTAGAGCCTGTCCACAACACTGGGGGTGTTGTACGGCGCGCAGAAATGGGACGGAACGGGCCGCGGAGGCCATCAATGAGGGGTGCAACGATGATCTTTGCTTTATCGTCAGGAAGAAAAACGTTTGTTTGTACCCGTTCCCATTCTTAAGTATTAGTCTCCAGAACATGGTTGGGTTGTGAAAGCTTTCTGACAAATTTGCGCCATTTAGAAGTACTGACGGACCGATACGAGTTGGTTTTTTTGGCCCGATACAGTTAACCTTTTTTTGCTCGGTGGACTGATACCAATAACCGATATGTAACCGATATAGTGAATTCTAGAGCTGTTAAACCTGAAACAAAAAGTGCTGTCAGTCAATTGTCAACCAGCTTGTTAACAGAGTTGGGAAGAAGTTACTTTTTTAGTGTTGTAGTCATTTCCATGGCATCGTCTTTTTCAGGTGATGCCACATATTGTTTGTGTTCTTTTGCTTAGGTTTATTAGACACCTGGCTCATGGAAAGTATATGGATAATGGCACTCACACACTACATGTAAATGTCATGTTGTTTTCATTGAGATTGTTATCAATATGTAACGTTGCTTTTCTATAGGAGTAAGAGACAGTTGGAGGGAAAATGACTAATGTCTAAAAAATGACTAATTTTTATATAATGCAATTGCAATAACATTCTTCAATATCGGCAGGGAAATTCACTGATACCGATACAGCACTGTTGGGGAAAAATTCCTCATATCTAGAATATTTAGAAGAAATAAATGCGGGCGCATTTATTTTTTGGGACATGGTTAAATGAAGCGATAATGAGTTAATCGGTGACTAATTCATGTATGAATTTCATAATCGTTAATCACCAAGGATAATATTCTTTGCAGATTTGTGCTGACACTCTATTGAGCGACACCCTTGACATTAACTCATAATTTCTCAATATAAACTATTAAACTGACCCATCCCATCCTCTGGCAGACAGTCCGGAGCCCTACTCACCAAGACTACCAGGGTCAGAAATAGCTTCTTCCCCACTGCAGTACTGCTTCTGAACTCTAGCAAGAGCACCGGCACGGAAACTGTTGAATTGAACTAAGCATTGGCTGCAAGCCACCATCTACTAGGGGACAAGGTTGACTTGTACTCCATAGTGCAGTGTGAACATTGACCATTCCTCTAGTACTACTTTAATTATCACTGCGGTTCTCTAGTAGTATATTGTCATCACTACTGTTATGCTATTACTATATGTAGTACATTGTTGTTGATGCTACCATTACTATTTTTGCTGATGTTATCTTTTGTTTTCTTTTGATGTTCTGTTTTATAACTTGACGTACTAAGGCGTGAACATATAACCGAAGTCAATTTCCATGTGTGTGATTACACAATATGGCAATAAAGTGATCCTGATTCTGTTTAAGGTGGTCGTCAATGGTGAAGTATTTATTTTAAAGCAATAATCCAGTAATATGTAAAATGTGGAATTGAATTGAATAGTTAAATCGAATGGCAAACGTTCTCCTCCCGAAACACCGCTGAGGAATTTACCAACACACGAGGGAGGAATGCAGCGCTACACGCGGCCTACCTGTTCAACACAATAGGCCTAGACATGAACAGGTGGCCTAGACTTCAACATTGTGGTCACCTGGTGCCCGGGGTACACCCACTGTTAGGGCTGTGCAAAAAAAAAAAAAAAAAAAAAAAAAATCGATTTGAAATCAGATTATTTTGTTCAGAGGATTTTTGAAAAAAGTGAAATCGTCAAATTGTAATTGCTTTTTAACATTGGTAATTATGATTTTGCTGGTCCGGCTTCAAGTTATATGGGTGAATAAAATGTATATAATTTTGTAATTGTATTAATCATAAGCCAAAGGGTGTCTCTACTTAATTCCTAAAAGGACACCATTTGCAAAATTTTAAATATGAAACTTCTAGTTTTGATGCATTGTCTTTTTTTATGAAATCAGAAACAAATCGAAAATCGAGATTTTGAAGACACAAATCGGGATTTTATTTTTGGGCAAAAATTGTACAGCCCTACCCACTGTTCAATCTCACAGAGAAAAAAAAGGTGGTCAGGGCTATGTTGAAATTAGACCTACAACAGATTAATTATTGAATTAATCGCCAACTAATCTGATAATCAATTCATCTGGGGGGGGGGGGGGGGGGGGGGCG
>OMKY01113374.1:0-16091 GCA_900302395.1 Bregmaceros cantori | reverse complement strand
AAGGCATGGCTTGTTCCCGGGTGGCTAAGGTGTCGGTCAGCCCCGGGGCTCTGCTCTCTCTGAGGGCCAAAGTTCGAGCGTTCGTCCGTGACAACCGCCGCACCCTGCTGCTGGAAGCTCGGCGTCAGGCCGACGAGGTTGAAGGCTTCGATACACAGATCTCGGCCCGCGTGAGTCATTTTATCTTCTCTGCCGTTCCTTTAGCCTGGCGAGAACGAATCGGCCACTCATCATATGCCACTAGACGGTATATTGGGTCTGGGCAAATCAGGCCGATGTCGCCTGTATACGGGCTGACCACTCAAATTATTCAAAGTGAGACGTGGACGTAGTAAACAGAGTTTGTTATGGGCGGCGGAGACGTGGGCGGAGTTTGGTATGGGCAACGCGAGATGTGGGCGGAGTTTGGTATGGGCAACGCCCACGTCTCACATCGCCCATACCAAACTACGGCCACATCTCACGTCGCCCATACAAAACTCCGCCCACATCTCGCGTCGCCAATACCAAACTCCACCCACGTCTCGATTCGAATAATTTCATTGGTCAGCTCGTCTGCCTGATGTGCCCAGACCCAATGTACTGTCTAGCGGCGTGCGATAGATGGACGATTTGTTGGTTCTGGCTCACACCCTCTGTCACCTCTTGCAGTTCACGGAAGTTGTGGAGGAGATGGAGAACTACTTGAAGCCCATCATCTCCCAGTTTGACTTCACACGCTTCAAGTAGGTTTAGTAGACTGATAATATACATATGTTTAAACCGTCCTTAATAAGCATATACACTGTATACATATAATATACATCTATCTACAGAGAGCCGGTCAAGACGAAGCCTGTTCCTGCTCCAGCAGAGAAGAAGAAAGAGAAGGAGGAGAAACCAAAGAAGGGATCTCCTAAGAACACTCCTGGTACCTTCACACTCCACACATATTACAAGCATAGGATGTTAAGATCTTAAGAAGGAGCGGGTGTTCTAACGACCAGAGGGTTGGCGGTTCAAATCCTGGCACCGACGGTCTCCATGATGTGACAGCTTTGGGCAAGACACTGAACGCCAGATTGCTCCAAATGGTTTGTGGTTGTGCAACCACATTCATTCAGGCATTCATTCGACATTTTTTTTTCATGTTATTGACAGCGTTAGTGTGAAAGATGGATGAGAGAGGACGGCCATGCAGTATATGACTGTGAGGGGAAGCAATCTCACGCCTCTGAGTGTGCTGTGATCTAAGCCAACTCTGCTGTCTGTGGTCCGTGTGCTGTGATCTAAGCCAACACTGTCCCTGAACAGTGGCGGCAGCGCCCCCTACGGACCTCGGGGAGAGTGTGGTGGTCCTGGCCGACCAGTGGCTCCAGGACCTTCCCCTGGAGACTCTGTCGGTTCTGCTGCAGCCCGGGATCGGGTCCGTGTCCCGGGACTTCTCCCTGCAGCTGTTCCACCAGAGACTGCAGCGCCCCAAGACGGAGGCCACTGCAGGTAAGCAGTCTCCCCCTCAAAACAACAAGTCTACTTAAGGGGGCGTCTCAAGACGGAGACCACCGCAGGTAAAGAGACCACAAGGCCCTGAACGGCAAATTGCTCTCAATGGTTCGTGGTTGAGCGCCTTTCATCGCAGCCACATTCATTCAGGCATTCAACATTTTTTCCATGTTATTGACGCCATTAGGGATGAGAGAGCAGGGCTAACCCTGTGTTCAGTAGCATCACTGTGTCTGGGAAGAAACTGTTTCTCGGTCTCTCAACATCAGCACCATTTTCTTTCGTCTATGTTAGACGGGAACTCGTAACACGGCGAACTTGTCTTATTTCCTGTAGTCTGAGTTACTTAGTCTTTATTAGTCTTAGTTATTTAGTCCTTGTCCTAATTATGCAGTTGTCATCCTAGTTCGGTACTTCAAGTCCTAGTTGGTCTTAGTTCTAGTTCTAAAAGTCACACTTGAGTGTGACGACAACATACATTTATTTATGGACAGAAATCAAACATGGCAGTTCCAGTTCACAGAGATGGCAGATCACTCTTAACCTCCGCGTGTTCAGAGGAGGGAAGAGTGTGTGTGTCTGTGTGTGTCTGTGTGTGAGCGTTTGTGTGTGTGTGCGAGCGAGTGGGGAATTCCATGCGTGGTGAATTATTAAACGACTTGCCTTCGACCAGTCTTCTTGATTGACATTTAAGGCAGAAAATGCGGCGTTGCTCCTCTCGGCACCATATGGGACGGTGGACTCGTCGTCCGAGGTCTGAATCATTCATGTCAGGTTGTCGCTTCTCGTGGGCAGTGTTGGGTGTACAGTAAAAGTCCTACTGTAATTAGGCGCGTTAGGAGGACCAGAGAACAGGTGTGAGATTATTTGGTATGTACTACTGTGTTGTGGAAGTGTTTGGTATATTACCAAACTTCGGGCAAGTGACAACTCGCATACCAGATTTAGAATTCGGACAAAAGTTGGAATGTGCTGCTTCCATCTTCACGCTTTTAGACGAGTTCACATGCCAAAACAAGGGGCTGACATTTTGAAAATATGTTTTGGAAGTTACTCACTCGGCGTGGTCACATGTTCTTCTGGACCAATAAGATGGCTGCTTCCGCTAGTAACATCAAAAACCGACAAAAAGCAGTAAATGGAACGGGTTGCGCACATTATTAAATCTTGTGTTGTGGGGCACAAATGCACACTAGAACATTTGGGTGTGGAATAGCACAGCACAAGTTACCACCATCATTTTTAAATAACACAATAGGCGTGTGCTGTCCTATTAAATAGACAAGTTAAAAAATAAATCAGCACACAGTGACGTAACGACACCAGAAGTCAAATTCAGGGTAGAATTTGCAGCATCCTAATGTGGGACAGTCAGTTGCCTAAGGTGGAATAGTGAAATGTAGTGTTGAACAGTTGAACTTATGTTAGACACATTACAATAGTTTGCTTTTACCATAGTTTCACTGACATTCATTAGTTTAGGGAGGAGGCAGAGCCACTGGAGCTTAGGTATCCCACATTAGGCAGTGGCCCACCCTCGGGCAATCCACCCTGTGTATCTACTCATCTAAAATCAGGGAAGTAAATATTTCAGTGGTGTTTTCTCTTTAAGGAGCTCCATGAAATTGGCCAGCGAACATCAGCTGGTCCCCTAGATCTGTTTTCCTCCCGCACTGTGGAAAGACGTATCCCAGATGGAAACACCTCATCCACTCTCTCACTGCGATAACAGCCAAACTTATGACAAGAAAAGATTACAAACCTTCCCTCGGCACCGGCCTTACACAGCGTACCGCAGGCCACTGTCGTTATTAGCATGATGGCCGACTGGGTGTCAGAGAGATGAAGTGCCCCTGTTTGGTATTCCAAGCAGGGCCTTTTTGCATGAAGCATGCAACCCTGAGAAGTCAACAAGCACTTTTTCTGGCTGCGTCCGCCCGGCCGGCTCGGGTGAAGGCCGAGACCCCGTTGTGGGTTTCCGTTCTTAGTCGAAGGCGAGGATGCCACTGTACAAATGAAATATATGACATATGCCCATATGAAAAAAACATTTGAAAATCATTTTGCAAAAGGGCTGTTGCTCGGTGATATCACGTAGGGTGGAGTAGGGTGGATTGCCCTAAAGTGGACCACTGCCTAATGTGGAACACCTAAGACCCAGTGGCTCTGGCTCCTCCCTAAACTAATGAATGTCAGTGAAACTATGGTAAAAGCAAACAATGGTAATTCAACACTACATTTCACTGTTCCACCTTAGGCAATTGACTGTCCTTCATTAGGAAGCTGCAAAAAAGGGCCCACATTAGGGCAATCCACACAATACATATATGTACGGTAAGGTGGTATACCTTACCACTTCACGCCCCTTGTATTGGAGTAAATACAGTGGATGTACTTAGGATGCCATCTGCTGGCGATTATAGAATATTACCAAATCAATAATATAAGACTTTTAAATGGACAAAGTTATGCAAATATCACTCTCTGCCTGTTAGTCTGACCGCGATGATACCACCAAAATGTCTGCGGCCGCCAAGCCGTGACTTCACCGTGCAACAGCCCTATCAATTCTCGATTAAATGAATGAACCTTTTCCCTGCATAGCGATGCATCGTTTCTACTCAATGGAGCTGTGAATTGTAGCGGACATGCTGTGCTGTCTCCTACATCTTATTACGTGACGTCCAGAGTCCGTCCCAAACCCACTGACCCATCCGCACCAGACCTCGCTCTCCGTACTTAACAAACTGAGCTATGTCCTCGTCCAATTTGGCTAAAATGGTGGCACCGCCTGAAGGCTCGCGTGGCAAGTTCTTTTCAAGCGTGTGAACATGGCCCGGGGAGCGTTTCTGTACAGACTCCCCATCAATAACAGCCAATATCGGCCATTACGGGCCCTGCGCGGGTCGCCGCCTTCATGCTCTTCACAGCCTAAAGCACTTAATTGGCCTGAATTCAAAGCTTACCTTTCCTGCACTTTGAATCAATCTCCCACTGGTGGAGGCAGACAAACTGGCAGACATACGTTGGGCCTTCACAACCAGGGAAATCACGATTTAATAAGACGCTTTATCACATCTGGCTTTTTTATGCAAAAAAAAAGGCTAGTGTCTGCCTCAATATCAGCGTTGTATACTGCCACATAGCGGCCACCATTGGCACTGCGCTATTATGTTAACGGTGTTGTGTTAACAACTCTACTCTCCACTGTGGATGGCTTAGAAGAGGTCTAGCTCGGTAAAATACATGGGCAATCATGGTTGGAAAGGTAGTTAGGTAAACTGCTAATGGATTTCTTAAACTAAAATCTAAATCCAAAATTACTTTGAAGCTCTTTGAGGCAACCCCTCTTGTGATTTTGGCACGATACAAAAATATTGAGTTGAGATGATTACAGCACCAATAAACCTTAGGCATATTGTAGAAACATGCTTGCGGCATGCTAGAAAGGCCTAACTCTAACCCCTAACCCATACCGGAATGGCGGTGTCCCCTGACCGAATGCCGGCTAATGGAAATACTGGCACTGACACCCAGTGGGGAGCAAACGTTGCAGTTGCGATGCATTGGGGTAGATGATCGTAGTGGAGAAACGCCGAAATGGTGGGTGCCCATCACAGTGCGTGTGACTCTCTGGGTGTCGGTCTGTGTGTCACCACGTCTCACCTGTGTCCCTGCGTGTCTTTATGTGTCCCCGCGTGTCTCTATGTGTCCCCGCATCTCACCTGTGTCCCTGCGTGTCTTTATGTGTCCCCGGATGTCTCTATGTGTCCCTGCGTCTCACCTGTGTCCCTGCGTGTCTCTGTGTGTCACCACGTCTCACCTGTGTCCCTGCGTGTCTTTATGTGTCCCCGGATGTCTCTATGTGTCCCTGCGTCTCACCTGTGTCCCTGCGTGTCTCTGTGTGTCAACACGTCTCACCTGTGTCCCTGCGTGTCTCTATGTGTCCCCGGATGTCTCTATGTGTCCCTGCGTGTCTCTGTGTGTCACCACGTCTCACCTGTGTCCCTGGGTGTCTCTGTGTCCCTGTGTGTCTCTACGTGCTCCCGCATGTCTCTGTGTGTCACCGCGTCTCACCTGTGTCCCTGCATGTGTCTGTGTCCCCGCGTGTCTCTGTCTCAAGGTGACGGGAAGAAAGACACTAAAGGCAGCAAGGCTCCAAAGGCGAAAGCAGATCAGAGCAAAGTCATCAAAGTGGTAACGTGTCAACTCCATTCATCTGCTGCTGACAGACACACAACCTACACAGACACACAACCTACACAGACACACAACCTACACAGACACACAACCTACACACCAACGTCTCACCTCTTTAATTACTTCCCTTTTAATCCCTGACTCTGCGCTCACTGCTCCGCAACATAATCCCTTTAATAAAACGCCCCGAGCTGAGGATATCTGCAAATAGTCTTTGTCACCAACATGTCAACATACAATTTACATTTAAACGGAGGTGGAAAGTCTACTAAAGTATTCTACTTTAACAGTGGGGTGGATTGCCCTAATGTGGGCCACTGCCTAATGCGGGATACCTAAGCTCCAGTGAATCTGGCTCCTCCCTAAACCAATGAATGTCAGTGAAACTATGGTAAAAGCGAACTATGGTAATGTGTCTAACATTAAGTTCAACTGTTCAACACTACATTTGACTCTAGGTTGGATTATCCTAATGTGGGCCACTGCCTAATGTGGGACACCTACGCTCCAGTGGCTCTGGCTCCTCCCTAAACTAATGAATGTCAGTGAAACTATGGTCAAAGGCAGCAAACTATGGCAATGTGTCTAGCATTAAGTTCAACACGACATTTCACTGTCCGTCATTATGCAACTGACTGACCCACATTAGTGAAAATGGCCCACGCTAGAATAATCCACCCTACTCTTACTAAAGTAAAATGTTCCGGTACAGTGTATCGAAGTGCATCACTTGAAAGAAAACTTGAGTAAAGTGCTTTGTAGAGTGCACTATACAGGGGGTAATTTAGGACACAGCTATTGACTTCAGTGCATTTTTCTTAGAGATATTCTAATGCTCTGTCGGGACATGCTCTGTCTATGTTGTGTATGTAGTCCAGTGAAATCACTGTACGGTCCTCTGCCTCGGGTCTCCGAAACCGTACGCCAGAGACGTTTGCCGGTCATGTTAGTCGTCATAGTGAGCCTGCAGGAATGCTTCTACTTTGTGAAGCGAAGAGTTGGATGCCCTTTGTAACGCTGAAATCTATAATCGTGGAGGAAACTGCTCTGTCGGGAAGAGATCTGTTGGCTGGCATCGTTATTTTTTTTTCTTGTAGATAAATACATTTGTTGATAAATCTAGTTTTCATCCTAGCCTACTTCTGAATCGCATATGAACAAGGTAAATTGGATGATCATGAACACATGTACACAACTGTGTGTCTGTGCACGCACAGACACGCACAGACAGACACACACACACAGACACACACACACAGACACACACACAGCCAGACTCACACACAGCAGAGTGGTACACACACACTCACTCACACACACACACACGCACACACACACACATCAGAGTGGTGCACACACAAACACAAACACCACACACACAGCAGCGTGGTGTGACTAACGTCTGCTGTCTGCTCTCTCTGCAGCCACCCCCCGCGGACGCCTTCCTTGTGGAGGCGAACAACTTCAAATGTATCCTTTACCCAAAACACTTGGTCTGTAGACAAGTTTATGTGCTAAAAACAGGAGGCTGACATTTTGTTGTTTGTTCGGCTGAAACGCACTTCCAACGTCTGTATAGCTGTCTGTCTAAAGTCATCGTAGTGGACCCAAGTGGCTGAATTTGTCACACAAAACAAAGTTCAAAATCTGCTTTCTACAGCTCACTCTGTGACCAATTACACATTATCCACCTGGCTTCGCTCTTCGTTTTACATGAATATTAGTCAAAATCCGACTTGAAGTTACACACTCTGTATGGTCTCGTGTTCTTCTGGACCAATGGGATGGCTGCTTCCACTAGTAACTCCGACAAAAATTAGTAAATGGAACGGGTTGGGCAGATTATTGAATCGTGTGTTTGTGGGGCACAGATCCGCACTAGAACATTTGGGGGTGGAATAGCACAGCGTATGTTACCAACTTACCACCATCCAAGATGGAGAGGGGGAGAGAGTGTGGGAGAGAGATAAGAGATAGAGAGGGGGAGAGCATGGGAGGGAGTGATGGGGTAGAGATTGGGAGAGAGAGAGATAGGGAGTGTGGGAAGGAGATAGATCGACAGGGGAGAGAAAGAGAGTGGTAGAGTGTGGGAGAGAGAGTAGGACATATCCCAAATGGTCTACTAATTGGCTGTTGTGAACATTTAAAGGGAATGGAGTCAACCTTTTAAGAACCAAGGGAGGAGAGGATGGAGGTAGCGTTTTAAGAACAAGAGAAATAGAGAGAGAGAGAGAGAGAGAGGGGACTCTCAGGAAGAAAATGTGACAGCTGTGGAAATGGGACATGAAAAAAAATGATGTTCATTGGTGTGTGCGTTCGTTGGTGTGTGTATGTGTTCATTGTGTGTATGTGTTCGTTGTGTGTCTGTGTGTGTATATGTGAAGGTGTTGTATGTAAAACAGCCCCTTAGGACACGTCCACTGAGACCGTAGTTAAAGGTCAGCTGTGTCCACCTGGCCTATTTCCATGAATTACTAGCATGGCTTTGTGACGGCAATTATAAATAATGTTTGTATTGAAAAACACTTCCTCTTAACTCCAACCACCGCCTTCAGACGTGGCCGACCCCAACGACGACTACGCCACATGTGGTGAGTAACGCGCAAGTTGGCACGTAGTTCCATCGTCTACCGACCAGCGAGTGCCAATGTGTTCACGCATGCGCACAAACGAATGAACACACGTGTCGGAGAGAGTCACATCAGCGCTTCCGAAACCAGCGGACACTAACACGCGCGCACATTAACTCACGCGCATGCACGCATGAACATACATTCGCGTGCACACACGCAGGTGATGTACACCATAAATGTGATAAAGTGTTGATGTATTCGCGCAGGTGCACAAACGAATGACCGCACCTGTTGGGCAGAGCCTCATCAACGCAAACAAAACCAGCAGGGATGTGGAAGCGCACACACACGCATTCATGCTCATACACAGCATACACATACACGCATTTTCTGTGAGTGTGTGTGTCTACATGTGTCTCTATATGTATGTCTATATATGTTTCTCCAGCGGGGGGCAGTCTCTCTGAGAAGATGTTGGCCATGTTGGAGGACGTCAACCATCCAGATGTGTGCCAATGGCAAGGCCTGGTGGGCCACAGCAAGCAATGTCCCAGGTACGACCCTCCATGCTGCACCTGGATTTGAATAGACCTCCGGAAGCTTCCATACGCTTAGAAAACCGCTTCAAGTGCGCGCCTCAGGAAACTGAACGACGGCAGTAAAGAGTGCTAGAAATGCCATAATGGGGAGTGCTGAGATATTCCTAGGAAACTAAAAATATAACACATGTTTAGTTACTAATTAATTGTACTAGCAAACAATTCTTACAATATCCTCAATATTTAACTATGGTATTCATCCATCATTTGAATTTCTGTCTAGTTATATCTTTTATCTTTTTTTTTACGATCTTGTTTTACCTCACACAAGGTCAGCAAATATGTTCGCAACGGTGAGTGGTGGTAACAGATTTCCGTCTTCACTTCATTCACTCTTTGACATTTCGTAGCAGTCCAGTCCAATTCTAATGTTAATCTTTTCCATACATTTGGTAGATCCTGCATCCTTTCTTTTTTTAACATTGTTTGTTATTCATATCTTAAACATTTCAACAGCTCTTTCTCTCTTGAAGCGTGTCTCTCTGTGCTCCGGGCGCGCAGCGAGAGTGTAAACAAAACGTACGCTGCTACCACCAAAATGTCTGCTGCCAAGCCGTGACATCACCATGCAACAGCCCTATAGACAAGTTTACATGCCCAAAACAGGAGTCTGACATTTTGTTCCGCCATCTGAAATACACTTCCAGTCGTATAGAGGCCTGTGTAAAGTCATTGTAGTGGACCGAAGTGGCTCAATTTGTCACACAAAACACACACCGGTTCAAAATCCAACCACTAGAGGTCGCTCTGTGACCAGTTATCCATTATCCTCACCGCTTTATATAAATATTGATGAAATACAGTCAAAATCCAACTTGAAGTTACTCACCGATGTGGTCACGTGTTCTTCTGGACCAATGGGATGGCTGCTTCCACTAGTAACTCAGACAAAAATTAGTAACGGGTTGGGCAGATTATTGAATCATGTGTTTGTGGAGCACAGATCCACACTAGAACATTTGGTTGTGGAATAGCACAGCACAAGTTACCACCATAATTTTTAAATAACACAATAGGAGTGTGCTCCCACTGAATAGACATGTTGAAACATAGTCGAAGACACGGCAAAATGAATGGCACCGGAAGTTACGTTCAGCCTAGAAATTTAACCAGAATACACAGGAAACTTGGTCGATGTGGTCATGCCCTGGGAGTTAGTGATCTGGGCATTGATTCACGGAACTTTCAGCTACATTGACTATGCAGAAATTAAACTAGAAATACATTTGTTGTTCTTTAAAGGGGGCATGATTTTTTATTTTACACGCTGTTACAACAAGTGTTGTACCCGAACGTGTTCAAAGAATGATAGTTCATGAACTGCTTCATATTTTAGGCAAACATGAACAAGTATGCTTGATGAACAATATCATTGTGAATGCAGTCTTTTTTGGGGTTATTGAACAGAGCTGTATTTTTGTTCAGGATTAGTTCATATCAGATTTCAAAAGCCTTCGAGCAAAAACACAGCAATAAAGCAAAAAACACATTCCAAACTGCACAGTTTCTATCCACCTCTGGGAATCTAACCCAGCCCCTAATCTAACATAAGGTTAAAGCAGTTAAATATTGTCTTTTGTCCTGCTTTTTTTTCTACAGTGTCAATAATGTTGAGTCAATAATGTTGACAAACTATACCTGACAGCAACGTAAAACAAACCAACAAAGAACTAAAAAGTTCATTTTGGCAAACCACCTGTTCATAGTTCAAAATGATGACTTATGAATGAATGAATGAACAAATTAATTTCGCAAGGACTGAACTGAAATTGGAACAAGTTCATGTTGACAGTGAATTTGCCCAACACTGGCTACAACAGGCCGATGTGGTCAAATAATCACACTGAGAGTTACTAGTCGAGCGAAACTTTGCAATCTCGGTGTAATCTTAACGTCTGACCATATCTTTTCCGGCAGTCTGGGAGAGATGGAGCAGCTCCTCACTGGATGTGGAGGGATGGTATATCTGGGAACGGAGCGACTGGCGGCCAACATCCCTCCAGTCAAGCTGGCCTCCCTCGACCTCTCTGGTACCATTTCTCTCTCATCTCTCTGGTACCTAGCCTGGCGAGCCAAAACAAGCGCATCGTCCATGCATCGCACATCGCTAGACTATTGGGTCTCGTAAAACCAGGTTCGGAAAACATAAAAAAAAACATGTCAATCAAATCGTGTTATCCAGTCACAGTGCAGTAGGTGGGACAAGCGGCGTGAAGGCGTGACAACCAAACTCCACCCACGTCTCGCATTGCCCGTACAACTCTGCCCACGTCTTGCGCAGCCCGTACAAACTTCCCCCAACGTCCGTGCTGATTGGTCGATTGATTCCGTACCAAAGGCGACTTGGATTTTCCCAGACCCGATGTGCGATGCATGGACGATGCGTTGGTTCTGGCTCGCCAGGCTATCTGGTACCATCTCTCTCCTCAAACTTTCCATCCGGCGTGGGTTGGTGCGCTTCGCTGCGGGCAGACCCAGCGGGCACATATAGAAACCTCCCCCGCGTGCTGGGAGCGCTACCCTCTTCCTTAGTCGTACAACACATTCACAGCAAAACCCTAGCCTGACAAGCCAGAACCAACGAATCACCCACGCAGGGCTCGCGATGGGACTATCCAGTGGGTCTGGCTGAACCAGGCCGACAAATCAGATTGTCGTCCACGTTCGGGCGATCCAATCGGCACCCCGTCAAGGCGGGCTTTGTTAGGCTGGAGACGTGGGCTTCCACGCCACTTGTCACGCCTACTGCGCTGTGATTTGATAACTTCATTTGATTGACACACCATTTTTCCAACCTGCTTAATCCAGACCAAATGATTATTCTAGTCACATGATTAATATATCCATTAGTCGGCCGTATGCAAAGGATTGGGCAACACCGATCATTTTTAAGTTTATAGGATTTGTGTGCAATAATCCGGTATGGAATGCTCTGGAGGTTGTGATGTGTTGAGATGAATGTTTTAACTTGAGGAGCTGTCCAGTACAGAGATCCGTAATGCAGCACTCTTGCCAATCACTGCATGTCCATCAATCTTTCATGCTGTGTCTGTGTATGTTGAGACAAATTCAGGTGTCTGTGTATGTTGAGACACATTCAGTTGCGTAATGTGAAAATATAGACCACTGTGTGTCTGTTTTATCTTGTATGTTGGTTTACATAAACTGTTACTTAAACATTAACAACAACTAATAAAAAACTGTAGGTATTTTTTTCAACTAGGCAGTCCTCCATTAAAGGAGTTAAGTTAACTAACTAAGACTAACTGAAAACAATTAACATTAACAACGATTAAGTTAAATCTTAATCTAAATTACTTATTGGATACAAGCACCGTTTTTTTTTGTAATTATTATTCTTTATTGAGAAATAACGATAAGATAGCTCGGAAATTGGGATGGGGTGCGCGCTCCACAACCCGGCCCCATAGCTCGGAAATTGGGATGGGGTGCACGCTCCACAACCCGGCCCCAGTTACTGTCCTTAACTGGGCAATCAAGGTTGAAAGGTAGTTAGGTAAACATCTGCTATATTTCTTTAATTAAAATCTAAAAACAAAATCACTTTTGTGAAGCACCTCAAGGCAGCTTCAGTTGGGATTTTGGCGCTATATCTGTTCTGTAAGTTTGAGTTGATTTGAGACACATTTTTTTTTGCTGCATGGCTTGTTGCAAGGAGAAGAAACTAAAACTGTATATCCTTGTCTACATCACGGATAAATGTGAAGAGTTTTTCTCTGTTCTCTGTTCCAGAGCTCAAAATGTAATTAATTCATGTTAATGACGCTGTGTCTACTGCAGCGTCTGCAGTGCCGCGAGTTCTCCTCCCCTTGTCATCTTGTCTGCTATTTCTATCCCCAGAATCTGACTAATCCTGACACCAAAAAAAGCTAGAAGCACTCAGAGTGCAAACCTGCGCCAAGGCCATGGGGTCACTGATGCTAAAACATCGACACACTATCACGTTACTTATAGGCTACAGAAATGCAAAATGTAATCACTTTTTACCAGTGGTACGAGAGCACGCTCTTGGTGGTACTCGGGATTATAGTCCTAAGAATATGAAATAAATATTACTATCTGAGCTGTACCATGCAGTAGAATGAAGGCAACTGCTGCGTGTTGCTGGAGGTGGTCAGTTTGTAAGCTCATAACAGTTGTCAAACTACAGAAATGCACCAAAATCACTTGTTCTGTGTGCCATTCCAACAACTCTTGTTGGACAACAAACTCAACGTTTTCAGTTTTCCTGCTGACAGACAGACCAACGCGACCGAAAACATAACCTGTTTGGTGCAGGTAATAGCTTGAGGAAAAAAAAACACAACCTCCCGCCAAAGAGCCATATTTTTTAGATTGTAGGATATTTTGTTGCTGAGCTGAGAAGATAGCTTGGTGTTTATCCGTTGTGACTGGCGCACCGACTCCCCCACCTCAACCTTCCTCCCCAAGCCCCCCCGGGCGATCTGTGCGCATCTGGCGCCAGTGCGGCTAACTATAGTGAGCCTGACACCATGGCCGCGGTACCAGCTGAACTCCACCGACACACATAACGACGGCCGCACCTGGCGCCTCCCTGGTGTCTTCTGCGAAGTGAAATCCTGAGAAAACCGTTGTGACGCGATATTCCCCGTTTTCACTGTCGACCTCCTGCGAGAGGCGGCCCGGATGCCCTCCGTAAGACATCATTTAGAAACCATTAAAGTTAGAGTGTGTCATTGGCAGAGTGGTTATGGACACATACTAAGATCTCTAGACTGAGAAACAGTTTCTTCTACAGAGCCCTGCGTACTAAGACCTCTAGACTGAGAAATAGTTTCTTCTACAGAGCCCTGCGTACTAAGACCTCTAGACTGAGAAATAGTTTCTTCTACAGAGCCCTGCGTACTAAGACCTCTAGACTGAGAAACAGTTTCTTCTACAGAGCCCTGCGTACTAAGAACTCTAGACTGAGTATGCAGGGCTCTGTAGAAGAAACTGTTTCTAAGACCTCTAGACTGAGAAACAGTTCCTTCTACAGAGCCCTGCGTACTAAGACCTCAGGACTGAGAAACAGTTTCCTCTTACAGAGCCCTGCGTACCAAGACCTCTAGACTGAGAAACAGTTTCTTCTACAGAGCCCAGCGTACTAAGACCTCTAGACTGAGAAACAGTTTCTCCTACACAAAGTGATGCAACTGAATGCATGGCATGGAAAATGAGAACATTTTCGAGTAAATCCGAAATTTTGTGATGGTAGGTCACAAAATTTCAATACTCATGATTGTTGTGTGATTGATTGACAACCCTTTTTGTCGTATTGTTGCCCGTGTGTACGGCGTCGGAGTGGGAACGTCTTCGTTTACGTGTGGATCACAGCTAGCCTGGCAAGCCACACAACTAGAACGTACATTGGGTCTGGTGTCGAGCAAATCACAAAAGGGTGGTGTGGGGAGGGGTATTTAAAAAAAAGTTATCCAATCACAGCACAGCAGGCAGAGCAAGTGACGACGGCGCTTCTGGGTCACGTAACGTACCAAACTGGTAAACGCCCATATCTCGTCTCGCAGAGAGCACCACCTGAACGTGCATCTGATTGGCCAGTTGTCAAACACCCGATAATCTGATTTGTTGGATTCCCTCGACACCAGACCCATTGTTCGTTCTAGTCGCGTGCGATGCGTGGACGATTAGTTGGTTCTGGCTTACTCTCACTACATTACAACCGTTAAACGGCCATCTTGGTTCCTGTGTCTTCCCAGAGTGTCGGCTAGCGCTGGTGTTCGACCTGCTCCAGAACGGAACCAGTGTGGCTCGGCAGTCCCGACTGGACCTGGAGAAAAGGTACCAGGACTGGGTCGCACCTTGTATTACACCATCACATGTCTCCAGTCTCTAACTTTGAGTTTATTTTATTTCATATTCAACAATGTCATTTTTTGCACATTTCAGAGTGTTGACCGAGTACAACACGGGTCTTCAACTGCCTTCAACCCGTAGGCTGTAGGGCTGTTTTCACTAGTGTTGCTCCAATACCATTTTTTGGTGTCGATACCCAGTACCTGGCTGTGCAGTATTGGCCGATACCGATACCAACCGATACCGATGCCACTGTTTGATAAAAAAGTGCTGTTGGTAGTAACTTCTTCCCAAGGGTTGGGAAGAAGTTACTAGTGTTATCGCAGTAATTTTTAGATGCAGTCTATTATTAATAGTAGTGGAGGAAAATTATAAAAAGCAATAACACATTAATATTTATTTCATTATTTTAATATTTTATTGTTTGGGTGATATTGGGGTAGTAACTGAAGAGTTCAGATTCAAAACCCCCTTACTCCTTACTTGACCATTTTTTGAGAAAAAGGCCATTTTTTTTATCAGGCCATTTTATGCAGATGAGAAGAGATATTTTAGACACTGCGGGGAGCGGGTTTTACTTACTTTACTTATATTTTTTCACAAAAACATTTCATTTACATATTCTAGATTTGGACAAGATTTGGGCAGTTTCCGCCGTATGGCGTCGGAAAAATGGTACCGGTCCGATACTGGGCGTAGGTACTCACCGATACCACAAAAAAGGTGCCGATACCGAGTATGTCCGATACCGATATCGGTATCAGTGCAACACTAGTTTTCACTGATATCACTTCAGATTTTAAAGCTAGGAGGTGACATCACTATGTTCACCTAGACTAAAGAAGCCTCAACGTGGATCTTGAAAATCTGTTGCATGCTAGAATTATATAAAAATATATTTTCCATAACTTTTTCTCACATTAGGTATTTTATTTATGTTTAAAATGATTTTAATAGGGTTGTTGCACAGTAATGTCCGAGCTTGGCATTGGCAGACATTTTGGTGGGATCACATACAGTAAAGTGGTATACCTTACCACTTCACGTCCATTGTAGAGGATGAGTACAATGGACGTAGTTATGCTGCCATCTGCTGGTGATTGATAGCATATTACCATGGCTGCATCAATAATAGAAGACTTAGCCGTGATGTCACCGAATACCCAAAAGTTTCTCCAATCAGTTTTTCTATTTCTATCTCCCGCTCTGTCTTTGATCGGTTTCCTCTCTCTCTCTCTCTCTCTCCCTCTCTCTCTCTCTCTCTCCTCCCCCTCTATCTCTCTCCCTCTCTCTCTCTCTCCCTCCCCTTGGATATAACGGCGGTGTGGACCTCGCTGTGGACGCGGTGGAGCGGTTAAAGGCGCTGCAAATACGCGCCCCTATTCATGTTAATGGAATT
>OMKY01113362.1:1773-23081 GCA_900302395.1 Bregmaceros cantori | reverse complement strand
CAGTCTGTGCACCACCTTTTCTCCCTCCTACTAAGACCTATAGACTGAGAAGCAGTTTCTTCCCACACACAGTGATGCTACTGAACGCAGGGGGTAGCCCTGCTTTATATCATGTGCGGATTCTATGCCAATGCCACTTTATAAATTATGTGCTGATTTTCTTTCTTTTTGTGTCTTTTTGCTCGTTACCTGTTGATCTTGGGAGAGTTGTGTCATGCCCAACTAAACTGCTGTCATGTATATGCAATATAGCAAACTCATTTTGAATCTTAATTATATGGTAAGAACAGAGACAATGATGACAATGTCAGATTGTTGCATCATTCAGATGAGATGGTTTCACCCCAAAAATGAAAAAAACAAGAGTCTTTATTTTATTGTTTTTGAGAAGGGAGGGGTTTTGCTACAATAACCCAAAATACAATTATCAGCAGTTATCAATGTTTTTCTTTTTTTTTTTTTTACAAAATCTAGAAATGTTTAATGCTAATGCACCTGATACTCTGACAATGTAATGAGTTATAGCTTTAGTAGACATATTCAGAATGCAAGTTTTTCAACCTATAGGTGCCAGATTTTGGGGGAAATAAATATTGCAATTTCTGCTTACTTGCTCACTTCTTTTTGCGGTGCAAAGTGGGAGACTTTCAGTGCACATGGAGAATTCGGACACCCCTACAAAATGGCGTGCACCCCAGATAGGGCACTATGTGGGGGATCGGGAGCGATTTCAGACACAGCCACTGTGTATCGAGAAATTTGAATATCACTGTTTCACATCCGTTACCTTCGTATCTCATATCCATTACCTGTGCCGGAGCGGAGCTGCGGAGCACATTATGTTTTTGGTCACGTTGGTTTGTCCCCGGGATAACTGAAAAACCTGGGCACGGATCTGGATGGAATTTTGCAGAGTTGTTGGAAATGACGAAAGAAAGAAGTGATTAAATGTTGACATGATTAAATGGTGCATTTCTGTAGCCTATAAGTAACAAAATAGTCATACGTCATTATTATTAACGGGTGAACGAGCCCCGTTACTAGTGACGTCACGTGTGGCTGTGCCTCCCAGCCATGCACCTTCTGCGCTGAGCACCATAATCATACTTCATCACCAACAGCTGGATAGTTCCTTACTAGTTGCACTAGTGCAAGGAGGTGGCCAATGACAATCAGAGTGATTGGTTAGGTCCAACAGTGTCAGCTGTTGGTGCACCAAACACACCCCATAAACATCATCATCATCATCATCACTCCCAAATACTGTCTGACCGTTGGGGCGCCACTGAAGACTCTGAAGCTCTCTCCATCTCTCTCTTTCTTCAACCACTCGCATGGTGTCACTCGGCCTGCAACTTGCCCGCTCTTGGATGTTATCTTCCCATTGCTTTCTCTGTCTTCCTCTCCTTCTTCCACTGTGCCTTGAGGGATTGGGATCTTGTGACATGTCCGTACCATTTTAGTTTTCATTCTTTACTGTGGTTAGTAGATCTTCATATGGTCCAATGGCTTTCACTTCTTCGTTGTGTTCTCTATATGAGATGCCAAGGAGCCTGCGGAAACATCTCATCTCCATAAAGAGGATAGTGTCTAAGGTGCAGTGCGGTGGGAATTAGACTTAGAAGTTTAAAACTACTTCATTGATTTCTTCAAAGCCTCAACGTTAATGACAACTCTGAATGTAACGTCACCGGACCTTCAGTAATCAATGAATTCATTCCTCAGCGGAGTTTAACAATGGGACAATACAATGAACGTCCGTTATGTCCACATTCGTAAACACACAGGATGATCAATTCTGCATATTTGGATTGACTGTCTGACGAACGCCACAGTAATCATAATAACAACCACTTTCAGTGGTTGTTATTGTGTTGATTGTGTGTGTGTGTGTGTGTACAGTCTATCATGCATGCAGGAACACATGTCAGCTGCTTGTGTGTATCGTCAGTTAGACTTTATGTCATGTGTGTGTGCACTAATTAAGTTAATTATTGATGAATAACCACTGTGGAAGATAAAGGGAGAGAGACAGAGAGCGGATGAGGAGAGACGAGGAGATGAATGAGAGGAAGGACAAGAGGAAGTAAACAAATGTACACAACAGAGTGAGAGACACAGAGAGAGAGACGGAGAGAGAGATGGGGAGAGAGAGAGATGGGGTGAGAGAGACGGCAAGGGAGAGAGACAGCGAGAGAGAGGGGGAGGGAGAGAGATAGGCGGAGAGAGAGCAAGGGAGAGAGTGGGATAGGCAGAGAGAGACGGTGAGAAAGAGGGAAAGAGAGAGGCGATAGGTAGAGAGAAGTAAAGAGCAGTGAAGCGTTGTGCTTGGAGAAGACGATGGTTGTCATCACCATGACTACCAAGATGTCTCTCACGTCCATGAGTTGGTGCGTGGGTGGCAAGCACGTGCACACACACACACACACACACACACACACACACACACACACACACACACACTGTACAGTCCACATGCAGTCCGACACGCACATATTCACATGATTTTCAGGCACTATTATTATTATTATTATTATCTTTTTCCCTGCGCCAAGCTGTTTATGTTTTTGGTCGTGTTGGTTTGTCTGTCGCCAGGATAACTGAAAAAGTTGTGCACGGATCTGGATGAATTTTTGTAGAGTTGTTGGAAATGACACAGGGAACAAGTGATTCAATTTTGGAGCTTTACTGTAGCCTATAAGTAACATAACCAGATATGGGCAGAGTATCCATAAAAATTATTTAGGTAAAAGTATTGTTTCCTCAGCAAAATATTACCCAACTAAAAGTAAAAAGTAGTCGTCCAAATTGTTACTCAAGTAAAAGTGGAAAAGTACAACACAACAAAGTTACTGAGTTAATGAGTACTTTTTACTGACATTTCAGTAAAAAGTATTTTTTTCCACCTCAAATTTACTTGAGTAAAAGTAAAAAGTAACTTGTGAAAAATGTACTCCAAAAGTAAAAAAGTACACCAAAAAATTGTAACAGTGTAAATGCAATGCGTTACTGCCCATCTCTGAACACAACATAATAGCATCAAGTTGACTACTGTTGCAAACTGCAGCAGTTGCCTCTACTCTACTGAATGGTACTAACACATCTCAGATTGTTTTAGTGGTTAGCCCTACGGTCTGACCAAGCTGGAGATCCGGGTTCGCGTCCCACCTATAGCAGATTGTGAAAATATTTATTTTTATGACGATAATCCTGCATACCACCAAGAGCAAACAAACGGAACAAGTGATTACATTTTGGTGCATTTCTATAGCCTATAAGTAACATAATAGTGTCTAGATGTTTTGGCATCTATCTATCAGTGGCTCCATGGCCTTGGCGCAGGTTTGCACTCTCTGAGTGCTTCTAGTTTTAATTACTATAGTCATTATTGTTGTTATTATTTCGATTGAAGCTTCAGCGTTAATTATATGTTAAGTATATATTGCTTGCTGTTGTTAAATTGTCTTTTCCCTAGTTCTAAGAATGTCTAAGAACCTCTTGTGTTTTGTTGAATTACATCATAAGTACGCACCGCAGTGTATCTGCCTATCTAAGCACGAATGTCCGCAGGGCTCCGAACCGGTTCAAGGAACGAAAACGAGTAGAACTTTCACAAGGAGTGGAAACGGAAACGAAACGAGATTTCTTCAACTGTTACGGAACAGAAACAGAACATTATGAAATCCACAAAACCAGTTAAAGATGTTTAAGAACGAACCAAATTTTTGCGCTCCGAAGCGGTTCATGACCAATATTTTAGTGGCGGAATGGTTCCGAGAACAAAAAACGTTAACCATAGAAAAAATAATTTTGTTTTCAAGCCATGCTAACGTCGCTTACTATCGCTACAGAACAGTGAATGCTGCTGTGGGTTCCATGGAGCGTGACCTGGAAAGTCCACGCCAGCCCAAGTGGGCCAAGGCTGCTCGCCAGGACGCCCTGAACCCGGTGGATGAGAACCGAACCAAAGCGGTCCAGCGCTACGTACAGAAAGACGGCAAGTGCACCCAACCCCCACATCCCCTTAAGACTATTACTTTTTAAATTATATTCTAACTCATGCTGCCCAGTGGCTCAGTCGGTTGGGCAGTGCACTGGAAAGCACGCACATGCCTTAATGGCGCGGTGAGTCGGTGGTTCGAATCCCACCACCGATGTATTTCCCGCATGTCTACCCCCCATCTTCACCTGTTTCCACTAACCCTAATAAATGAAGCTTGGAGAAAAACGGCCTGAATGGGCTGGATAAAACATGAAAAAGAAAAATTATATTCTAACTGATATTTTGTTCCCACAATGCAACGGGAGCATGAACTGGGGCTGGGATAGAAGTGAGTCCAGACTTGTATAAGAGGGGACTTTATAAGTAGTCGATTGCCTACGGTAATGGCTTTCCAGCCTTTTACGGTCGGTTGAATCACTGCGCATTGAAAAGCCTGGCAAGCCAGAACCAACTAATTCACGCATCGCACGCGACTAGAAGGGTCTGGTGTCGAGCGAATCCAACAAATCAGATTATCAGGTGTTTGACAACCGGCCAATCAAAGCCATGTTGAGGCGGGTCTCTCTGCGAGATGAGATATGGGCGGAGCTTGTTACATTACGTAACCAAGAAGTGCCACCGTCATTTGCTCCATCTACTGTGCTGTGATTGGATAACTTTGATTTAAAAAAAAAGTAATACTCATTCCCCCCCTCCACCACATGCTGCACCGTTTTTTGATGCCCTCTACACCAGACCCAATGCCTTGCCTCTACACTGGACTTCATAAGCGCCACAAAGAATAAAATGTCAAATTGTTTGTTCACCCAGTCTAACCCTTCCACCACTGTGCCCACCACCAGGAAAGTGCAACGTGCACCACGGCAACGTGCGGGAGACGTACCGCTACCTGACGGACATCTTCACCACCCTGGTGGACCTACGCTGGGGGTTGAACCTCTTCATCTTCGTGCTGGTCTACACCGTCACCTGGCTGTTCTTCGGGTTCATGTGGTGGCTCATCGCGTACCTGCGTGGAGATCTGGAGCACGTGTCCGACACCCAGTGGACGCCCTGCGTCAACAACCTCAACGGCTTTGTGTCGGCCTTTCTCTTCTCTATTGAGACAGAGACCACCATCGGGTAGAGCTCAAAGTCGATTATATATTTTGTTATATAGTTATATATTTTTGTATATAGTTTGTAACAGCCTGGCGAGCCAGAACCAACGCATCGTCTGGTAAAACCAGGGTCGGAAAACGTGTCAATTAAATGGTGTTATCCAGTCACAGCACAGTAGGTGGGATAAGCGGCGTGGAGGCGTGACTACCAAACTTCGCCCACGTCTCGCATAGCCCACACAATAGGGCAATCCACCCTACCTGAACACCTCTTTACATTATAATGTAAAGAAGATTGTGGACCCCAGCATCTGAGACTCTATGGCTCACCTCCCCTGTTCCACTACTTCCAACGTCTTTAGGCTCAACCCCTTTGTGGTCTTGGAAAATCATATCACTCGGCACGTAGTACATGCATACAAAAATCATAGCAGGTCAACAAGATTATACCTGGTGCTTTTTACCAGACAGGCTCTTGGTTGATCGTTAATGTTGGCCCTCCCCTCCCCAGGTACGGCTACCGGGTCATCACCGACAAATGTCCTGAGGGAATCCTTCTCCTGCTCATCCAGTCCGTCCTGGGCTCCATCGTCAACGCCTTCATGGTGGGATGCATGTTCGTCAAGATCTCACAGCCCAAGAAGCGTGCCGAGACCCTGGTGTTCTCCACGCACGCCGTCATCTCCATGCGCGACGGGCGGCTCTGCTTCATGTTCCGCGTGGGCGACCTGCGCAACTCGCACATCGTGGAAGCCTCGATCCGTGCCAAGCTCATCAAGTCCCGGCAAACCAAGGAGGGCGAGTTCATTCCGCTGAATCAGACCGATATACACGTGGGGTATGAGATCCTTGTATTTTCATCTAGCCTTCATAATTACTTGTGACGTTGTGTTTTTAACTTTTTTTAGCCTGGCGAGCCAAAACCGAATCATCCACACATCATACTCCGCCAAATGTTACATTGGGTCTGGGCAAATCAGGCATTTTTTTTTACCCTGGTTTTACCAGAACCAATGATCTTTCTAATCATGTGCGATGCGTGGACGATTTGTTGGATCTCCAGGCAAACTTTTTAACCTCCGTTAAAGGAGTTCTGTTAACAAGGGTAGAGGGCATGGAGGGGCAATCAAGGTTGGAAAGGTAGTTGGGTAAACTGCTAGTGTATTTCTTAAACTATAACCAAAATTACGTGAAGAGCCTCGAGGCAACCTCTATTACAATTTTCACGCAATACAAAAACAGCATGAGAGACTTCTTCGCTCACTTCCCCTGTTCTGCTACTTCCAACGTCTCTAGGCTCAACCCCTTTTTGGTGAATCATATCACTTGGCACGTACTCCATGCATACAATAATAATAACAGGTGGATGTCGGTCAATGAGCTTATTCCCGGTGTTATTTACCAGACAGGCTCTTGATAGTCCTTCGCCCAATTCACTGCCAATAGTGTCATAAGCATAAACTGTATAGTAAGTAGATGCAGCGTGCATGACATCATCCTATTGCTGTGGACGAACTCGGGCCGCCGATTGCGCATTGTTGAAAGTACCAGTATATCCGGGACAAGGAGAGATAGAGAGAGCTATACAGTATATGAGAGAGAGAGATACCCCACCCGTGACTTCTTCCAGTGGTACTGTCCGCTAGGGGCACCAACGACAGAGTCAGAATGAATGGGATCCTATGGGAGCTGAAATAAAAAATATTAACGCCAAATCTGAGGCGTTTGTGAAATTATGATCACCCCTTACACAATTAACCGATAATTATTCAGGCAATATACATTAAAAAATCAATTAGGAAAGATCTTTAAATAGGTTTAAACAGGCTGCTAATATTGTAATATTTGCATTGGAATTCCCATAGGGCTCGGTTTTCTGAGACTAGGCTCCACCAGCCTGAAGCCCATACCAACCTGGAACTAGGCACGGACATCAAAACGAATGCGATGTCCATTTTTATATATTTTTATATACAGTCTACGGTCATAAGCTGCACACATACACACTGGCTTCCTTCACATGGACAGAGAACAGCTGCTTTGCTGTGTTGCTTATATTAACATTTTAACGGCCTTGTGCTGCAAATATATTTGCAGGACATTTTGTTGGATGATAATAATAATAATCAGCCTGGGGAAAGCTGTTGGTGCATGTCATTAGCACGATGGGGTGAGTCAGAGGATGTCTTGTTTTTACCATAGCTTCGTATTCTGTTCATAAGAGACACAGTTACCTCCGCTGAGTCTGAAATCATTCCCTATCCCCTTCGCCCTACTCTCTTTAAAGCCCTCTTACATTTTCCCTACACAAGCAGCAGCTAAAAGCAGATATAAATACATGTATTGTAGTTACATTAGGGTGGATTGCCCTAATGTGGGCGTTTTAGCAGCTTCCTAATGTGGGACAATCAGTAGCATAATGTAGGTCAGTGAAATGTAGAGTTGAACAGTTGAAATGAATGTTAGACACATTACCATAGTTTGCTTTTTACCATAGTTTCACTGACATTCATTAGTTTGGGGAGGAGCCAGAGCCACTGGAGGTTAGATGTCCCACATTAGGCAGTGGCCCACATTAGGACAATCCTTTTGTAGTTTTCGTATGGTAGTTACAAGTCGCCATCATGCAGAAGACAAGCTGTACATAATATAATATGTACATATTATATTTGCCACATGCTGAACTTAGGCTGCTTGGTAGCCATGGAAACTACTGTTACCATAGCAGTGCCAAGGGGCAAGAGAAACATTCAAACAATTCTTACAGTTAACCAATGGAACTTGGTGATACTCATATCATCCTCAGTGGTCACGAGCCAACAAAACAACGACGAAACGGACAGTGAAGCAGCAGCGATATTTTGCCCACCCGTCTGGCATCATCTATCGACGAACGCGTCCGTTTGTGCGTGTGGTTGATTTATTTGTGTGGACACAGCTAAGAATAGGTATAAATCATGCAATGTCTGCACATATCAAAATCATTTAAAGAGACGGGCGCCAGGAGTGTTTAGTACTTATTGTGCACTGACATTTGAGTAACTTAATCTGATGTTGTGTCAGGTACACCACAGGGGACGACCGTCTGTTCCTGGTCTCTCCTCTGATCATCTCCCATGAGATCAACCAACACAGCCCCTTCTGGGAGATGTCTCCGGCCAGTCTGGCTAGCGAGCAGCTGGAGGTCGTGGTCATCTTGGAGGGCATGGTGGAGGCCACAGGTAACTCAACTTGTCCTTGGTAAATAAGGGTGCATCCAGACAGAGCCGGTCAGGTCAGTACAGGCATCAAGCCAGTCGCGTCCACATTGACGGGGGTAAAAAAAAAGTTTGCATCCAGAATAATACGCAAGCACATGGCCTGTGTTTACATTTGGTTGCGACTGCTGCAGATGTGTCGTCCGTGAGCAAACATTTGTTGTGTGTTGTGTTTAATATTTCCCCCGGAGCATCCAGCAAATGCGACAAAGCATCTCAACCAGAGCCAGAGAGGGATTGAGAGACCAGCCTCGCTGAATGCGGAGGCCCAGTGTCTCTCAAGAGACCCGCCTCGCTGAACGCAAAGGCAACCTTGTTGCAATCCCCGTGTCTGCTGAGACTGTTGATACCCCGGGGTGTTTGCCACGGGCCGACGACTGTCTAAACCAATACCTCTGAGTTTTGGAGAGGGGCGAGACTCACCAAATCTTTATTAGACCACAGCATGGGGACCCCAGTGTGGGTAACGCGTCATGCAAGTGGGATTTTGAACACCGAATATGCGTGCAGGCAAACCCTCAGTTGTTATGTGTGTTATCATTGAAAGACTGAATAATAACTCTATACCGTGCATATGTTATTAAAACAGATGGTTCACTGAAGAAATAATTAATTCTTCATGCATAATTCCTTTCACATCTTCTGTGAACCGTCCGTTTCAAAAACGTATGCAGTATGCACGTTATTAAGTTATTACTTATTCTTTTACAAGGTCGATGCGAGATCGATGTCCAATTGTGTGTACTTGACACTGTACGCTGCCCGCCATCTTGTATTAAAAAAAGCTGCCCCCAGCAGAGGACGGCGTCCTTATGGGAGAACGGAATAAAAATTAGTTAAGAAAAAGTATTGTTACCTCAACAAAATATTACTCAAGTAAAAGTAAAAAAGTACTCCACAAAAAAGTTACTTAAGTAGAAAAAGTACTGAGTAGCCTTCAGTAAAAAATACAATACATTAGGACAAATTCTCTTTTCAAAAGATAAGGGGAGATCGAGACTGAAAGAGAGAGAGCCCTAGAGAGAGAGAGAGAGAGAGACTGAAAGAATGCCCGAGAGGGAGAGAGCCAGAGCGCCGACCAAGAGAGAGACACCCCAACAAAATAGTGTACACCCCATATAGTGCACTATATAGGAAACACGGAGTGATTCTTTCTTTTATCTTCTCCTCCGCTGACAGTCTTTAATTGGGTTTGGTAATAACTTTCCTCGCCTGAAGGAGCAAAGAGCGCCGTCAGTCACAGGCAAAATGAATAGACCTCCGGTACTGCCGGCCTGTGGACACTCGACAGGAACAGATCCAGGCGGCCACCACTTCAGGTTGGAGTGGCCGTGGATGACAGCGCCTCACAATGGCTGCTTTCATGTGTTAAATGCATTGTATCGTGCTGTCGTCAATGCTTGGACATTGTGTTGTCTAAAAACCAGGGCTTTGAACCAATATTTTTTCCCAAGCGTTTCGTTCCGAACAGAAACAGAATTATAACGTTTCTGGTTATGTGTTCCACCAATAAATTGACGTTCCTGAACCGGTTAGAACAAAAAAATATTGTTCCCGGAACGGTTAATTTCGTTCCTGTCAGCTGTTTAATGCTATGTAAGATATGTTGCGGCGAACCCAAAGCGACTCGCTACAGAGGCCCTGCTGGTAGCGTTCTACAGCCGAGGTCTTGTTGCGTGTCGGGTCGAACCCACAACAGAGAGAGTCCCGCAACGATTCCTACTTCACTGCTGCATCGTAAATTCTATTAATAATAGTGTTGTTTGAAGTTATCCCAAAGTGCACTCCTTTGAGGAACGAAATAAAACCGGTATTAACCGGTTACCATTATTTTAAATAAGTGTTCCTGTTCCGGAACATAAAAAATAATAACGTTTCTGGTTTCGTTTCTGTTCCCTGGAAAATACTAAAAGTTCCCGGTTTTTGTTCCTTGAACCGGTTCAAAGCCCTGCTAAAAACCCCACGACGCCCGGCTGTGCCGACCAACATGTGATGCGTTCGGGTGTGTGTGTATCTGTCAGCGTGTGTGCGTCTGTCTGTGTGCGTGTGCATCTATGCCAGTGTGTGTCTGTGTGTGAATGTGTGACATGCCAGCTAACTAAGCAAGTTTTTTTCTCCTCTTGGCGTATATGCAAATCACATTTGCATATATGGAAATATCCAACATGCTTTTAAACACAATGCATAATGACTGCAGTGCCGAGTCTGCCTACATCGTTTCCAAGCGAATCCAACACCTTTTATAATATGATTGAGTGAATCTAAAATGAATTCTCGTGTAACATTAACAGATGGATTATCATCAGAGGTTGACTGTGTGAACACTAGGAGCAGCGCCCGCCAGCTAGCCGACCTGACCCGCCCTCGCCTCCCGCTCACCTGGTCGCTGGCCAGTTGGTTCTGGCTGTCCAGGCTAAATAATAATAGCAGGTGGCCATCTGGTCATTGAGATTATTCCCCGTGCTATTTATCAGACAGGCTCTTGATTGGCCTTCGCTCAGATCAGTCCCTACATTTGAAATCCATGTGTTGTTTGCAGTGGTGGAAAGTAACTAATTACATTTACTCACATTACTATAATTAATTACTTTTTATGAGTCATTTGGAATTTTCTAAGTTGTTTTTGAAATGCGTAATTTTTACTCTTACTCAAGTACAGTTTAAGCTTAGTACTTTTAACTCATTACATTTGAGTCCCCTCACGTTACTGATTACAAAACATATTAGTGAATGGTGAAAAATTGTATTTCAGGCGAAAAGTTAAACTCTTGTGAAGCCTGGCGAGCCAGAACCAAAGCATCTTCACCATTGCTAGTGTACAAATCTAAAACAACAAAAAATGGGTGTAACATAGCTTAATTTAAAAAAAAAATGTTTCGGTAGCGGAGGCCTGCATTCTTTGAGTACATTTATAGTTAAAAGTTGTAATTTGAATATTGATTAAAAAAATAAAGAATAATTAAATGATTGAAAGTAACTTTTACTCATTTTACTCATTACATTTTAAATTAAGTAATTTTGTACTTTTTTTACTACTATTATACTTTTACTCTGAGTACAATTTAAGCAAAGTAAAGATACTTTTACTCAATTACAATTTTTCAGTACTCTTTCCACCTCTGGTTGTTTGTCAGGTATGACGTGTCAGGCGCGCAGCTCGTATGTGAGCAGTGAGATCAAGTGGGGCTACCGCTTCACCCCAGTGCTGACATTGGAGGACGGCTTCTACGAGGTACGGCTCAACTCAGTATTAAAACTTTCACTGACAACCAGGGATCTCAACCAATATTTTTCCCCCCAATCGGTTTGTTCCAAACGGAAACAGAATTACAACGTTTTTTTTGTCATGAGTGCCACCAATAAACTGACATTCCCAAACCAGTTCAGGACAAAATAAACAAATATCGTTCCGGGAACGGTTCATTCTGTTCCTATCGCTACAGAGATCCAGAGCCTGCTGGCAGCGTGTGGGGGCAGACCCACACTGACTCACTATACAGCGAGTTCCCGGTTTTCGTTTTCGTTCCTTGAACCGGTTCAGTCCTGCTGACAAGTTGACAACCAATTGAAATTAATGATGAGCACTTAACAAGTAATATAAAATAATGGTGTACATAGATGTCATTTTTCCAAATACGTTAATTGTTCAACTTTTTCAGCTGCAACCATTTTATCACTAAACAATAGAGCTGTTGTAACGAGGCGTCACTGCTTGGCTGCGGCAGACATTTTGCTGGTATTACTTATGATTAAGTGATATTAATTCCACTTTATGTCTATTATATAGAGGCAAATACAACAACGTAGTTAGGCTGCCATCTGCTGGCGATTAGTAGCATATTATCATGGATAAATCAATAATAGAATACTTTTAAACAGGCAAGGTTAAGCAAATATAGTTCGCTGCCTGTTCGTCTGACCGGGATGATACCAGCAAAATGTCTGCCCCCGCCGTGGCGTCACCGTGCACCATGTCTTTTCCATGGGAGTTCTGTGCAAGTCTGTGAGGCTGAAACGGTCAACGTCACTCACTAAATAATGCGGGATATATGAATTGAAATTCAGACCTGATCATCCAATGTTTAATTGATAACACAAATGGCAAACTCAAAATTTCATTGTCATCCAATAGGGTGGATTGTCCTAATGTGGGCCACTGCCTAATGTGGGACCCCTCAGCTCCAGTGGTTCTGGCTCCTCCCTAAACCAATGAATGTCAGTGGAACTATGATAAAAGCAAACTATGCTAATGTGTCTTACTCAACTGTCCATCAATAGGCAACTGACTGTCCCACATTAGGAAACTGCAAAAAATGGCCCACTTTAGGGCAATCCACCCTACTTAAAAGCACATGTATGTGAAATCCCAGGTGGACTACAACAGCTTCCACTCCATCTACCAAACGCACACGCCCACGTGCAGCGCCCGCCAGCTAGCCGACCTGACCCGCCCTCGCCTCCCGCTCACCTGGTCGCTGGCCAGTAAGCTCAGCCAGCAGGGCCTCCCCTCGGAGCTCCACACCCAGACTGAGACGCCTCAGACCAAAACAACCGAAGGACCTCCGGATCAGAACACTGCAGAGAAAAACGAAAACAGTGACTCGGACGAACGACCGAGGCTGTTAGAGCCCAATGGAGAAATTTCCAACGCAGAGAGCGAGTCTAAAGTGTGATGCCATGCGATACAGTATACTCGGGAATGACTAAAGGGTTTGGCCCTTGAATTTAAAAATTTAAAAAAATATTCATAACTCTCCTATAGACGAGTTTGGTGGGTAGCTCCAGTTAAAGTTCTAGGCTGAATATCACTTCCGGTGCCATTTATTTTGCCGTGTTGCATTTTTCAACAGTTCTATTTGGCCAGAGCACACGCCTACCGCGTTATTTAAAGGGTGGTGCTAACCGCGGTGTGCCATTCCACACCCTAATGTTCTCGTGCGAATCAATGCACAATTCAATAATCAGCGCAACCCGTTCCATTTATTCATTCATGTTGGACTTACCAGTGGAAGCAGCCATCCCATTGGTCGAGAACAGAACATGTGACCACATTGGTGAGTAACTTCAAGTCAGATTTTGACTGTATTTCATCAATATTTATGCAAAACAGTGAGCGAAGCAGGGTGGATGATGCGTAATTTGTCATAAAGCAAGCTGTAGTAACCAGATTTTGAAAAAGTGTGTGTTTCGTGTGATTAATTCAGCCACTTCGGATCACTACGATGACTTTACACAGGCAACTATACAGACACAGGAAGTGTGTTTCAGTCAACGGGACAAAATGCCTGAATTTCAAGTTCAACTTTAATATCCCGCCAGGGGAAGGAAATCCGTGTGGTCATTGCACAACAAAAGGACAAAGACAAATACAAATAGAAAGGACAAATAGAAAGAAAACAGAACAACGGCACATCCTAAAAACCTGTAGGTTAACAACGGCTCATAAAATAGTTAAAAGCACCTGCCGTACAGAGACATAAAATAGGTTAAAACACATGCAGTGAAAACCTGATTTAGCCCATAAACCCCGCTATACATACCTTAATTGGTGTTGAAGTTTGCACAGACGTGTGTGGCCTGGGGGCTTGTGCCTACCGATTTCGAAACAAATCGGATGAAGATGAAGGCCCTTTCGGCCTTTAGTCATTCCCATACAATCTGTACACTACAATACATATTCTGTAACCGCAAAATATCTATTGTTCAAATAAGCATTGGCCTTTAATGAATAAGTAATAGCACATTCAAAACCCTTCAAAACACAAAGCATCCAATTTACAACAGCAATACTTTGGAATCAAAACACAGCAAATATGTCACAGTGTTTGCTCAAAGTGCTCTTATTGTTGTAAAACAATTTATAGAAAATGTTAAAACCCTGCTGTTTTATCAACAGATCTTCACTTATTCAGTATTTAAGTTAGTCTGGCGAGCCAAAACCAACGATCGTCCAGAACCAATGAATTGTCTATCGAGTGTGGCCGATTCGTTGGTTTCTTGCTCGCCAGGCTATATTTAAGGTGCACTAGCTGATTTAATGAGTAAATGTCATGTATCAAACTTGTTAGGTGATTTAGAAGGCACTGTCAGTTACAGTGTTGTAGTATTTTTAGATATGCTGTGATTGACTACCAGACCCGAGAATGGCAAATCAGAACGAAACCAGAATCAGACCGGACCTCAGACCGGATTTCCACTGACATCGTTGGACGGTGACGGACATTACCATCTCTGAGTCACTGCGCGGCGCACGTCACCGCACCGTGGCACTTTGACCAAGATAAAACACAGAGCCACTTTCACCCGAAAAATGTGCGAGATGCGAAAACGTGAACGCTGAACGGTGGAGTTAAGTTTTGTCGCAACGGCTCTGTCGAACGATGGAGATGATAAAGGAGTGTGTGGAAGAAGTTGATTTTCTGTGTTGTTAGGTGCTGTATAGTATCTACAATATGAAATAATAAAAACAATATCATACATAAATTAAAATCACACAAAAAATTAAAACACAACGGTTTAAATTCATGTTTGTTTCGAGACTTTTAATTGGTCAATCGCTGGAGAAATCACTCTCTGCTCTCTGTCACTGTCTCGTACTGCACGGTGAAAATAAAAGTAAAGATTTTCAGTGGTGGGGCCATGCACGGTGCCGGTTTAGCATGCTACGATGGCTGCACCACATTTGTTAAGGTTGTGGTGCGATAGCGTCCGATGACGTTCAGCGGTTACACGCCTGCATTCTGAAATTAATTTTGGTATATTATTTGCCGTGATGTAAAGTGCGAATCCAAATAACATATTTTGTTAGGGTCCCTCCAAAACCCTAACCTCTAACCGTAATCGTAACCCTAACCTTAACCCTAACAAAATAAGCAGATTGTTTTTGGGATTCAAACTTTATTGGAATGGAGTTATTTCGCAACGGCAAGTACACCCCACCCCGCATCCAACGATGTAAGTGGAAATCCGACAGCAGTGGCAAGATCCGGCTGCTTCGATCTTAGGCGGAAGACTAAAGTCAGAAAACACACAGATAACAACAATATTCTATAAAATAATCCACTACTGTATTTAGATTAGCTACTGCACATTTCATTGGCATTACACCCACCATACATTATATGATTATAGATTTGCCTAGTCCTTGATATCCTTGATTATATGCAGCTATAAAAAAACACATGTTATGAAATATTGTGATTCTAGGCTTTGTGGATGTGAGACACAGTATTCTGCAAATGGCAAAGTAATCGCACATCACTACAACTCGGAAATTACCCAACAAGTCACACACACACACACACATGCTCGGTTACACGCCTGCATTTAGTAACCCCTGCGTTCCGAAAATAATTTTGCCATATTATTTGCTATGATGTAAAGTGTGAATCAAAAAAAAACATCCGCGTATTTTGTTAGGGTACCTCCAAAACCCTAGCCCCTAAACTCTAACCTAACTCCTAACCCTAACCTCCTACCACATACCCTAACCTCCTACCTCTTAACCTAACGCTAACAAAATAAGCAGATTGTTTTTGGGATGGTCAGATGATCGGAATCCAGATGCTCCGCCTTCGGTAGGTTGGAATATGTATGTACGTATTCTCCATTTGACGCCCAATTAATCAAGTATTAGTGTGCTAACTAGCTAGGTAATTCCACAGAAGTCGTAACAACCATAGATATATCCACACATACAGCCAATCCAACAGTCAGGAAGTTGTAAACACATTTTTTTTTCTTGAGAAGAAAGATCCTGTTTTTTTTTTTTTTTTTGTTTTTTTACTAAAAGCTGTTATGTATGGTAATCATTTGTACAGAATATTTACATGAACATTCCAGATTTTGGAAAATGGTTTATAAGAATGGACACACTGTTTACAGGAAATCATTTGGTAATGGCCCGTAGGAGCCACAAGCATGCGTGCATGAACCAGCGAAGAGGAGCATGATTCTTTGCATATGTCTGCCTGTGTCCGAAATCGTTCCCTATCCCCTGCTCCCTACATAGTGCACTCACTTATAGTGCACTCAATAAAAACGGCCGATATTTCGTACACTAAAGCCGACGCCGTCAAGATTATTATAAAATAGATATCATTACAAATTTCAACAATCATCACAAAATATCAGAAGTATTTAAATGTATAACTATTTGCCGTGGTCGTTCGCTATTGACTCCCGCCGTGCCATGTTTTTGTAGTTTAGGTCATTTGGTGCTTTATGGGTTATATTGCTTCATCTAGAGTATATCGATGCGCACTACTTTTCGTGGTGCATTCTGGGATACTTTGAGTGCACTATATAGGGAATGGGGAGCGATTTTGGACACAGCCAATGACTGGAAGGAACTCTGAACGCCTTTTATCTCCAGTATCTTGTAAATATTTCAATCATTTTCTGTTCAGTGATGTCTGTCTATATCTGAATTCCCTGTAACCGTGTGCGTTCAATAGACCTTCTCCACCAAAAAGTCAAACTATGTCATAAGGGGAACGTCCAAGGACAAAAAAATATATAGAGTGGGTGCAGTACCTCTACCTGAACGGCAGAGGGTGCCATACGCCGATTCTGGGGCCTATGAAAGGAGCGTATAGCGGCGGCTTATACTGCCACCTAGTCCCGTCGGCCCTGCAGCCGCAATTACTCAAGATTTTGTGAGAAATCACCACTTTTCAGTGATACCAATCCCTGTTCTGGAGGCTATAACCGAAGAATGGAAACGGGTAGATGCGAAAGGAAAGTCTGAAGTTTCTTCTGGTATCTGTTTTGTTGACAAGGACACAGAACTTAATTTTCTCAAGAGGTGGATTCATTCAGATAGGACTGTGGTATTTTTTTCCCAATCGGTTCGTTCCGAACAGAAACACGTTTGTGGTTATGAATTCCACCAATAAATTGTCGTTCCTGAACCGGTAAGAACCGAAAAATATGCTTAATTTTGTTCCTGCCAGCTAAAACTGTGTGTTGCAATTCAAGTTGACGCTTGTCGCGGGCACGGCTGGGAAGGGAAAGTGTACGGCGACAGAGACTGGCGGAGCAGCGGACACCTATGGGACAGGCTGCACCGTGTTTCAGCAAAAACTTTGAGGAACGAAGTAAAAACGGTATTTAACTGGTTACCATTATTATTAGTGTTCCTGTTCCAGAACATACAAATAATAATGTTTCCAGTTTCGTTTATGTTTCCTGGAAAATACTAAAAGTTGCTGATTTTTGCTTTCGTTCCTCAAACCGGTTAAAAGCCCTGGTAGGTGTAGGACCAATGTCACAAATTTCATAATCATTGTCAAAATGTGGATCAATCTGTCTTTTAATGCGTACATGCAAGATCACTTAACAGTGCCTTCCTAGCTGCTGGCCTGGCCCCATCGTTCCTCCTACTTTCACGATTTGTCTTGTTTGTGAATCCGTGCTGTCTGGAATATATAGTTGCTATTATATCAATAGAGGTTATATATTAAAATGTATTTACGCAATTAGCAGGAAATGCGGGGATAAAGAAGGCAGGAAGCTGATCCGAAGCAGACGGGTTAGCGGGCAGTTAGCGTTAGATTGGATAATTTTGTCATATTATTTGTCGTGATGTAAAGTGTGAATCCCAAAAACGATCCACTTATTTTGTTAGGGTCCAAAACCCTAGCCCCTAATCCCTAACCTAACCCCCAAGTTGGCCCAACCTTAACCCTAACCTTCTACTACATACCTCTAACCTTAACCTAACCCCTAACCTTAACCTAACCCAACCCTAACCTTAACCCTAATTCTAACCTTAACTTAACCCTAACATTAATCCTAACATCCTAACACATAACCTTAACCTTTTGGGATTTGAACTTTACATAACGGCAAATAATACGCCAAAATGCTGTTGTATTGTTACATGTAGACTCCGTGTGTTGTATTCAAAATCCCTGCACAAAACGAATCCTGGGTGTTGCCCTATCCATAACTTTTTGAATAATTTTGTTTCACAGACAACTAAATTGGGTATTGATTGAAACATGCGTTGGACCTCGTGTATCAACAGCCCGGACGGACACGGAAGCAGGACTGGGCCTTGCCTCAGTTTTTTTGATCTCTCTCTGGCTCTAGCTGGGAAGCGTGTCACTTTTGCTGGTTGCACCAGGGGGATTTAAAATAAACCAGCAAAGATTCACTATAGCAATACCCCAAATTGAATCCATATTTATGCCGCATTTTCGTCAATAGCCCCCCTCGGGTCTGTGGGGGGGCTACACTTCTCCGCTGCTTCTTTCGGAGTGGTCGGCGCGGTGGGTGGGGCCCCAATGGGCGGCAGCTCCGGTCGCGTGGGGCGCTGGTGATTGCCAGGTGGTTGCAGGGTCTCCATCGGCGGGCGGCTTGTGTGGCGATTGCCCGTATACATGGACACTTTCACCGTTTAAGCGGATCGCCTACCGGCGTAGACCACCTCTTTTAATCCGCTTAAAAATATATTCCAATTTCCAATCCACTTGAAGCAGACCCGTTGAGGTGTATGCATGAGCACTTTTGAAGCGGATTATATTCCGGCTTTTTGGTAACATGTAAACGGGGCTTGTGCCTACCACAGGTAAAACTATACATGCAGGACTTTGTGAAACAGGATTTCCCTGCCAACAACACCTCTTCCCACTCCTCTGACCCCCCCAGTCCTGGAATCCAGGGCTGGCTGCCAATCACTGCCAAATGTGTTGACTTCCAGTCACCATGCTGTAGACTGCCATTAGCCTGGCAAGCCAGACCCAATGAAGCAGACCGCATCGGACGTCTAGTCCAATGCGATGCGTTGGTTCTGGCTTTCCAGGTTGCGTCTAGACGAACCGTAGTACTCTATGAAAAGTGTCGCATCTGCACATGCGCGCGGCTCGTGGGAAGTTCGCCCCTACGGGCTACATTTGAATCCACTGGAACGGTCGCTGCCATTTCCGATTTGCATTGTATTTCCGGTTTCCAGACCGCAACGTGTTTCAACGAAAACTTTGATGAGCGAAATAAAAAGGTATTAACCGTGTGTTCCAAAATATCAAAAATAACATTACAGTTTTCGTTTCTGTTCCCTGGAAAATACAAAAAAGTTCCTGCTTTTTTCGTTTTTTCATGGGCCGTGGGACTACTGGGCTTAAAAAAAGAATATAATAATATAAAAAACAATAAGCTGTGAGAACATTGGGCCTAATTTGGGGGAAAAAAAACATGTAACGTGTAAGCTATGATGGAGGGGAACATCGAGCTGATTCCTGTTCACTACTGTGTGATATTAATATGAAAGACATACATTCCTGAAGACTGAACTTTATTTTTGCACATACCAATTCAAAGTATTTATATTTGTCACACCTTTCATATGATAATGGGTTGATTGTAAATGTATAGGGACGCACGCACACACACACACATACACACACACATACACACACACACACACACACACACACACACATATATATATATATATACACACACATATTTTTAATCAAAGCCGCACATATGCAAGCACACTAGCCTGGCCAGCCAGAACGAACAAATCGTCCACGCATCACACGCGAAACGCAACTAGAACGAACAAATCCAACAAAATCAGATTATTGGGTGTTCGGTAACCGGCCAATCAGAGCCACGTTGAGGCGGTTCTCTCTGCGAGACGAGATATGGGCGGAGTTTGGTACGTTACATGACCAAGAAGCGCTATCGTCACTTGCTCCGCCTACTGTACTGTGATTGGATAACTTAAGATTTCTTTCAAACAATACTCCTCCCCCCTCCACCACACGCCACACCCTTTTTTGATACGCTCGAGACCAGACCGAATGTTCTTTCTAGTCGCGTGCGATGCATTGCCGATTAGTTGGTTCTGGCTCACCAGGCTACACGCACACCATAGACAGGAATGACAGCCCGCGTGGTGTGTTTAGGGTGCCCCTTGCGGGGACAGACTGGAATCATCACATTCTTATAGAGTTTTTCTAAATAATTACCTGTCAAAAGGATGCCAACATTTCAATGACAGTTATTGTAGAGCGTAGCCTATGCCTTTAGCCATGGTTATGATGATGATGATGATGGTGGTGATGATGATGATAAAATTGATGATTGCTATTTTTTTGTGTCTGTGATGCTGTTGACGGGTTGAACTCCTGAGTTTAATACAAATGTAACCAGGGCTTTGAACCGATATTTTTTCCCAATCGGTTCGTTACGAGCAGAAACGGAATTGTAACGTTTCCGGTTATGAGTTCCACCAATAAATTGACGTTCCTGAACGAGTTAGAATAATAATGTTCCCGGAACGGTTCATTTAATTCGTGTCAGCTGAAACACCGCCTGGGCGCGACTTGTGCCTGTTTCAATTCAATTCACTCGTCGGAACAGCGGACACCGAATAGACAGCGCCGTGTTTCAACAAATCCTTTGAGGAACAAAATAAAACCGGTATTAACCGTGTGTTCTAAACCATAAAAAAATAACGTTCCCGGTTTCGTTTCTGCTTCCTGGAGAATACAAAAAGTTCCCGGTTTTCGTTCCTTGAACTGGTTCAAAGCCCTGAATGTAACTAATTGTTTCTAACGTGTCATGTTCTGGTGGAAAGACCCGGAACCCTCTATTGTGTTGACAATCTCTGTATACCACAACTGTGTACGAGTCCCCCCCCCACTCCCCCGGACCCAAATGCCAATACTTCAACATGAGATTTGAAGTATTGACTGTATTGTTGTCGCATTCTACCAACCATTCCATCTCCCCATCTACCAACCGGCGGATGGGGGGAAGTTGGAAGATGTGGCACAAGTGTCTAGCTGGCACTTTCCCCAACGTTCAAAGGATCTTGTGTGCCTCCATTCTCTCTCTCTCTCTCTCTTCACAGTCTCTGTCTGTCCCCTCCCTGCCCTCTCACTCTGTCCTTCCATCTCTCTCTCTCTTTCTCTCTCTCTCTCTCCTTGCATCTCT